>CAUJRU010002687.1:0-68196 GCA_963277665.1 Viscum album
GGTAATAAATATCATGATAATTTTGGATTAGTAATTTATATGTATTATAGGATAAAACTTAATGAAATCTGAGTTGAACTAAGATAGAGTTATAGTGTCATAATTAAACTATAATGTATCTATAGAGACCCAAAGCTTAACATACATGGACATTACATTACTTTTGCGGAATACTTAGTACATAACAAAAACACACACACAAGGATCGTAATAGTTTAGTGTCTTTGGAAACTCGGAATATAATCTTCTAATCGTGGTGAAAGATCTTCAACATCTCCCATAAAGATCTTCCCTTTTTTTTTACCTAAAACCTTTCTTTATATCCTGGGGAAAAGAAAACAAAAAAGGGTGAGCTCAAATGCTCATTAAGGGTAAACAAAATAAATATCAATCACATAATATTCATAAGAACATAACATTTTGGAAATCTTAAACTGCAAAAGAGAGCATAATTTCATAACATGGGATAAATCATAGTAGTTAAATGAAATCCCAATAATCATAACATAAAACATGAAACTTTGTGTCATACACACATAATCATAGAGAATCATTTCTTGTTAGTCAAGACTCATTTCCAAGACTATCTTAGTGGACAAAGTCCATTTCTGAACCGAGTTTACTCCTTGTTTCAGTCATGTTTCACTGAATCGGTTTAACCTGTCGTTCCATCCATGTATATCTCATGAGATATAAAATATTTACCCAATGCATTGGAGGTAGATATAGGTCCCACCCATCTTATAATGATACCATTCTTATGTGTGCCACAAAATCATAAACCATACATCATAGCATAACCCATGTAATAAAAATGGGAATCTTAAACATCTTGACATCATAAAACAATTCATATAATATAAAGGAATTCATAAAAATAATTCCATCACAACATAATCAAATAAATTTAATAATAGGGATAAAAACAGAACCCTTTATTATCTTAGATGGAAAATAATTTTGATAAAACACTTGAACTCCATTCTTGAGGAAAATATCCTTTCTACTTCAAAAACATTTTTCCTTTCTTAACATGTCATACAATTTTAAACTAAAAGAAGTTGATTAAAAATAAACATGAAAACTTGTAAAGTAATCTTCTTGGAAATAATTTTTTAACAATCCATTCATTCCGTATAAGTTAAAAAAACATTCTTCTCGTACTTTTGTCGGAAAAGTCAAAAAGTACCTCGTACGCAAAACGAAAAAAGATTCCTTTAATATCTCTTATTAAAAACTCACCGAAGGGTAAAATTGGATTTAAAAAATTGTAGGTTGATTGAAATAATATTACATATTGAGGAAACATGGATTTGGATGATAAAATACACCCTAGTAAATTCCAAAGTATAAACAATCTCGGATAAAAATGAGATTGTGATATTTCCCTTACCTTAGGTCCGATTTGCTTCGTAAGTGTCCGAACCTCCTGTATAATGATTTAAATAATGTTATTGACTTATTCCAGAATCATACTTGTTGTTATGATATCATATATGGTCATATTCTTAGCTTCTTATTAGTAATATTTCATTACCACTTGTTATTCGGGTGTTTATTACTTTTTGTTCTTATGCGTGTTTTGTCGAATAAATTCTTATTCTTCTCTTTAGGTTATAGATACCTCATTTCCAGAATGGTATTAGTGTAATATATATTATATTAATTCATTAAATTCATTTATATAATCATTATGCAATGAAGATCATGTAGAACGAGTCGCATCACATCGTGGAGATGGTATTCCGTACATATGCACGAGTGATGATATCTTTCCTATGATCGTAGAATTGTATTGGAGTGTATGTATACTATTTCAGAATAAATATCACTTTATAATAGTCATATATAGTCATTATTTACACCATTATACCCATCCAAGTAAGGTGGTGGTGGAAAATAGATTACACCACGGCGTGGAGACGGTATTCCGTACGTACGCACGCGCGGTGATTTCTTTTTCCGTAGGATGGATAGATGGTGAAATAGGGTTGTTTAATACTTATAATAACATATCATTATATCATTGATACTTATGTTATTACTTCATAATGAAACATCTAAAGAAGAAGAATTGGAAGAAGAAATAAATATGAAAGAATCGGTAACGGATATTACCTCTTCTTTGAAGCGCCTCTTCTTAACCTCCTCTTTGGGCACTAGGGTTGGTCTTTGAAGAATACCAGAACCTCTAGGATGATTCTAGGGAAGTGGGGAAGTGAAATGTTCAGGGTTTTCCGAGCTTTAAGGCTCAAATTGGTGTGAGGAGGAGAGGGAGGAGGTGCCCTTTTATAATGGAGGAGAGGGGCTCCTTTGGAAAAACTAAAAATATTATTTTGTTATAAAGTCAAGTTCGGTTTTAAATAGCTAAAAATTGATTTATTTCGAAGATAAGGTGGGGATGGGTCGCAATCCTCTCATAAAATATAATTTAGACAAGTTTAGGTTCCTATTTTAACCTTATCATTTAGATTTAACATTAAGTTAAATAATTTTACTTTTACCGTGTCTTCTTGAGTTCTTATACTATAAGGTTAATAAACTTACTATAAGAAGCCAAAAGAACCCCAAGTTGTTTATTATTAATATATATAACCTTATCTAAGTCTTTTGGCCAAACCTTATATTTTTAGAAATAAAATAACAATTAATAATATAATATTTGTTTTAAAAACTATTTTATGTCAATTTTGACACTATTTAGTAATTGATTTTTGTGAAAATCATAATATAATTATTAGTTCGAAAAAAGTTAATTAAATCAATATTAACATGTCATATTAATCAATGAAATTAGTTTAATTCATAAAAAGTCTTAAATTACATTTATTTGGGTATTTATAACATCAATTATGTCAATATTTCATTAATAAGACAATTACTCTATCATCTTTGTGTCATAATAAATGATAATTATTTAATACCTAAAAATTCTAAATAAATTCCTATGATGTAGATAATTGTATTAGATTTCTGGAGACTATTCAGTTTCAAAGATTCATGAAGTTTATCACTAAATTAAAATTATTATACTTATAAGATTTAAGAAAGTGACATGTTGTCACATTCTTTGGTTTAAATAATAATTAAATTATTTTAATGGAAAAAAGTCCATTAAATGAATCTAATTCAACCCTTAGGTGATATGGGTTGACCTTTAGTCATCCAATAGGATTTTGACATGTGTTAGGGTAATTTTGTAATATTATATTTACCCTTAATTACCTGATGTACCTTTAACTATGGTAAATAAAATTTACCGTAGTTACTATTCATAATTCTCAAAAATAAAAAGTAGCTTATTAACATAATTTTGATCCAATGATTCCAAATATGGTATCCATTTTTCCAAATTCAATACAAAAAAGTTGCAGAAAGTAAATTAAAATTAATCCCGTTGTCGAAAGAAAATGGGTTTTTCTTTAAAACATTGCAAAAGATTGAATTGATTTATCCTACGAATTCAAGGTAGAATCAATGCTAATGACATACATTATATTAAATGGTAAAAATATATTCTATTTATACTTTAAAACCATTCAATATTATAATTTAACCATATAAATTATTGCGAAGAAAAAATTTGTTTTTAATTAAAATATAGCGTGTTTTTACAATTCATCAAAATATGAAAGTTACCAGAATAATATGAAACTTTTATCCAAAGTAAATTTTTATTTCATGATTCCAAAGAAGAATTTTATTTTGTAAAATTGAACTTATAAACATGTCAAAAACTAGATTTAAAGTGGGTGCACCATCAAAAGGCGGCAAAACTGCATTTTTTTAAAAATACTTATTTTACCCGAAAAATTTATTTTGTTCTTATACCATGTTTTAGAAAATGTGTCAGACGGATAATAATGTTATAAGATTAAAAAGTTAGTTAATACTATTCATAACGGCTAGTTCATAATAATATTATAATAATATATCGTTGTTTAGTAAAACCCGGTATTGCGTACAACACACGCTATCGAGGAAGGTCGCGATTGCGTGTAATTAAAGCCAAGTCAGGGTTGCATGATGTGCAATAATCCTTCGTTGTTTAGTATAACATAATCCAACCATATTTCATTTATACATTGAATATATATATATATATACTCAATGTTGCGTAGAATAATTATTATCAAAATTGTGTGTAACACGATCCAAGAATAGTGTTGCGTATACTGCAAGCTAATACGGTGTTGCATATAGCGCAAGGTAATATTGGTGTAGAATACAACACAAGACATTAATGAAATTAAAAGAATATTTTTCATAAAATCTCAGGTGTTACATTCTACCCCCCTTAAAATGAATTTCTCCCTCGAAATTCGTCGGGGTTATAAATGGTTTACTACTCGAAAGTTTGTTTAATAGAAACCCACATCATAAAAAGAAATACCAAAAAATGGCTTTAAAAACAAATGTATGAAATGTAACGGTTACCCAAATTAACTTATCACTGGGTTTCCACGTAGGAGAACATAGGTGAAAATATGGATATGGAATAAAAATCTAACCATCAAGTTCTGATGAAGAGTGGTAGAGAACATGGCTATGAAAAATCCAATAATCACAAAGCTATTGATTTGTGATGATCTAAGGTACCATCTGATTCATCGAATATAAAGGAACTAGGACAACATTTTTGGTTTTCAAGATCATTTCCCTAAAGTTGATGAAATTGGAATTAGAAGAAATACTTTTGTGATTTTGGTATAGTCTCACCGTTAGTCGTTCTTTGGACAATTTCCACTTCATCTCTTAGAGAAATGAAGTTGAATTTTTCATTCGTGATGTGTTAGCAGATCATGTGATAGAATGAGGGGTCATTCCATCTTTCTCAAACAAAAGGTTACAAAAGTTATCAAAAAAAATACGTAAGTCCATATATAGTGAGATTAATCATATATGGTACCCAAAATGGACTTATACTTCTTATATTATACTGCTTAATATAATAAAACTAGTTTCTACTAAACAGGGACTTCCTGTAGGCCAGTGGTAGGCGATAAAGGCCAGTCGCACTTCGGTTGTGGGTTCGATTCCCACAACCTTGTCCGACGCGATGGGTTGTTGCCCATCCTGCAGGTTGTCCTTTTTCTAAAGCTATATTACTATAACATCCCATCAACAATATCAAAAAAAAGTTTTATCCTTAAACAATACTAACTTATGTCCAACATAATCCATTCCAATCTTTAGGCTTATCTAAAATACTTCGGTCCAAGCTCATAGTATAAAGAAAATGATCGCGCGAATGCCATCATTTATCCCCCATATATCATAATATATATCTTGTTGGTCAAATTACAAACATGTGAATACCATAATCATGTATTCTCTTGAATAATGAATACCCATTGAACCTTATTGAAAACATGAATGCAGTTAAAAGTTAACACTTTCCACATACCAAAATCCTCAAAATTCTATATACTCAAACCATGATATCACTTAGTCCTTATATCAATCATGAGCTCATGAATACTATCAAACATATTAGATTCTCTTTATCCCTTCATTATGTGCATATCATCTGCTTTCCAAAAATATTTCAATCACTTTTCATGGTTACCGATGCCATAAAATTATTGAAAACCACAATAGACCAAAACATAAATATTCCAATATTCCACGATACTATATACAACATTATTCTGGAATCCCATTACATAAACACTTAATCATTCCACCACATCATTGTCATATTCAACATCGCCAATGGTGATCGCATGTGACTTCCCTTTGTCCTTTTCCTTAAGTGGTTGCTCATGTCGATAATCACTAACCCTTGGATTAGGGAATTTATTAGCATAATGCCTCATTTCCTTGCACTTGAAGAATTGAAGTGTAGTAGGTTCATTCTGTGTATCCCTTCCTTTGTTTGCATCATTAGGCATCTTGTTCCCATCATTGTGGCATTCAAATGCCCGATGACCTTCCTTTCCAAATTTGAAACATTTACATGTCCCTTTAAGACAATCTCCACCATGCTTCTTTCCACACTTTGAGCATAAGAAAACATTCATCTTCTTTTCACCATTATTCTGAGATTTCTCCTTGAAATCCATCTTTCGTTTCATGTCAAAACTATGAGATGGATAAGTAACACCAACTTCCATTTCTACCTTGATAGAACAACGTACAATTTCTTCATAGCTACTGAAGTCTCTTATAGCTAATTCCCTTCGAAGATTTGGTTTTAAGCCACTGAAGAATCGATCAACTTTACTTTCAGGTTGGATGATAAATCCAAATGCATACCTTGCAAGCCTTGTAAAATTCGCTTCATATATACCAACAGATTCATCATCCTTTTTCTTTAGTTCAAGAAACTCCTTCTCCATCTTTGTTCGAAGAATACGAGGGAAGTACTTATTGAAAAATAAGTTCTTGAACTTTTCCCATTCCATGGACTCAATTTCATCTCTTTGCCTCATATTCTTGATAAGATTCCACCATTGATCAGCTTCACCTTCCAAACGATATACTGCTAAGATGACTTTATCATGTTCAGAACATTGAAGAACTGAAAATATCTTTTCAGTGGTACTGATCCATTGTTCAGTAACAAGTGGATCAGAAGACCCACTGAAAGAAGTTGGACGTTGCCTCTTGAAGGAATCAATAGAATGTTGTTCTCTTCTCTTCTAATTTGGAAGTCCAGAATGATTCATAGCTTGTGTAAGTATAGCAATAAGATTTTGAACTCCATCTCCCATAACATTTGTTTGTTCAGGAGGACAATCATTGCATTGTCCATTACATTGATCAACACGGTTCCTTCGAGTTCCAGCCATCGTCTAAAACCCAAAAAGAATAGTGTGAGAGGAAAAAAGTACTCTAGGGAAAACAATATAATAAAGGGAGAGTACCTTCAATATCTAACATCTTAGATTACTGTAATTTTAGTACTATAACCTATACTTATACTTAACCTTAGGGACATCCCTATACATACCTTAGAAATATCTATAGGGATCTCAATAAAGTTCTCGCATCCTAGTTTCCAAAGGTTGACTAAACCTTTCCTATGATACCAACTGTAGAGACCCGAAGCTTAACGTACATGGACATTACATTACTTTTGCGGAATAATTAGTACATAACAAAAACACACACACAAGGATCATAATAGTTTAGTGTCTTTGGAAACTCGGAATATAATCTTCTAATCGTGGTGAAAGATCTTCAACATCTCCCATAAATATCTTCCCTTTTTTTTACCTAAAACCTTTCTTTATATACTGGGGAAAAGAAAACATAAAAGGTTGAGATCAAATGCTCAGTAATGGTAAACAAAAGAAATATCAATCACATCATATTCATAAGAACATAACATTTTGGAAATCTTAACCTGCAAAAGAGAGCATAATTTCATAACATGGGATAAATCATAGTAGTGAAATGAAATCCCAATAATCATAACTTAAAACATGAAAATTTTTGGCATACACACATAATCATAGAGAATCATTTCTTGTTAGTCAAGACTCATTTCCAAGACTATCTTAGTGGAAAAAGTCCATTTCTGAACCGAGTTCACTCCTTGTTTCAGTCCTGTTTCACTGAACCGGTTTAACCTGCCGTTCCATCCATGTCTATCTCATGAGATATAAAATCTTTACCCAATGAATTGGAGGGAAATATAGGTTCCACCCATCTTATAATTATACTATTCTTATGTGTTCCATAAAATCATAAACCATACATCATAGCATAACCCATGTAATAAAAATGGGAATCTTAAACATCTTGACATCATAAAACAATTCATATAATATAAAGGAATTCATAAAAATAAATCCATCACAACATAATCAAATATATTTAATAATAGGTATAAATACAGAACCCTTTATTATCTTAGATGGAAAATAATTTTGATAAAACACTTGAACTCCATTCTTGAGGAAAATATCATTTCTACTTCAAAAACATTTTTCCTTTCTGAATATGTCATACAATTTTAAACTAAAAAATGTTGATTAAAAATAAACTTAAAAAATTGTAAAGTAATCTTCTTGGAAATAATTTTTTAACAATCCATTCATGCCGTATAAGTTAAAAAACATTCTTATCGTACTTTTGTCGAAAAACTCAAAAAGTACCTCGTACGAAAAACGACAAAAGATTCCATTCATATCTTTTATTAAAAACTCACCGAAGGGTAAAATTGGATTTAAAAAATTGTAGTTGGATGGAAATAATATTACATATTGAGGAAATATGGATGTGGATGATAAAATACACCCCAGTAAATTCTAAAGTATAAAAAATCTCGGATAAAAATGAGATTGTGATATTTCCCTTACCTTAGGTCCGATTTGCTTTGTAAGTGTCCGAACCTCCTGTATAATGATTTAAATAATGTTATTGACTTATTGCAGAATCATACTTATTGTTATGAAATCATATATGGTCATATTCTTAGCTTCTTATTAGTAATATTTCATTACTACTTGTTATTCGGGTGTTTATTACTTTTTGTTCTTATGCGTGTTTTGTCGAATAAATTCTTATTATTATCTTTAGGTTATTAATAACTCATTTCCATAATGGTATTAGTGTAATATATATCATATTCATTCATTCAATTAATTTATATAATCATTATGCAATGAAGATCATGTAGAACGAGTCGCATCACATCGTGGAGACGGTATTCAGTACGTACGCACGAGTGATGATATCGTTCCTATGATCGTGGAATTATATTGGAGTGTATGTATACTATTTCAGGATAAATATCACTTTATAATGGTCATATATAGTCATTATTTACACCATTATACCCATCCAAGTAAGGTGGTGGTGGAAAATAGATCACACCACGGCGTGGAGACGGTATTCCGTACGTACGCACGCGCGGTGATTTATTTTTCCATAGGATGGATAGATGGTGAAATATGGTTGTTTCATACTTATAATAACATATAAGTATATCCGTGATACTGATGTTATTACTTCATAATGAAACAACTAAAGAAGAAGAAGTGGAATAAGAAATAAAGATGAAAGAATCGGTAACGGACATTACCTCTTCTTTGAAGCGCCTCTTCTTAACCTCCACTTAGGGCACTAGGGTTGGTCTTTGAAGAAGACCAGAACCTCTAGGATGATTCTACAGAAGTGTGGAAGTGAAATAGGTAGGGTTTGGCCGAGCTTGAAGGATAAAATTGGTGTGAGGAGGAGAGGGAGGAGGTGCCCTTTTATAAGGGAGGAGAGGGGCTCCTTGGGAAAAACTAAAAATATTATTTTATTATAAAGTCAACTTCGGTTTTAAATAGCTCCAAATTGATTTATTTCTAAGATAAGGTGGGGATGGGTATCAATACTCTCATACAATATAATTTAGACAAGTTTAGGTTCCTATTTTAACCTTATCATTTAGATTTAACATTAAGTTAAATAATTTTACTTTTACCGTGTCTTCTTGTGTTCTTATACTATAAGGTTAATAAACTTACTATATGAATCCAAAAGAAACCCAAGTTGTTTATTATTAATATATATAACCTTATCTAATTAATTTGGCCAAACCTTATATTTTTAAGAATAAAATAACAATTAATAGTATAATATTTGTTTTAAAAACTATTTTATGTCAATTTTGATACTATTTATTAATTGATTTTTGTGAAAATCATAACAGAATTATTAGTTCAAAAAAAGTTAATTAAATCAATACTAACATGTCATATTAACCTATAAAATTAGTTTAAGTCATAAAAATTCTTAAATTACATTTATTTGGGTATTTATAACATCAATTATGTCAATATTTCATTAATAAGACAATTACTACATCATCTTTGTGTCATAATAAATGATAATTATTTAATCCCTAAAAATTATAAAAAAATTCCTATGATGTAGATAATTGTATTAGCTTTCTGGAGACTATTCAGGTTTTAAGTTTCTTGAAGTTTATCACTAAATTAAAATTATTATACTTATAATATTTAAGAACATGACATGTTCTCACATTCTTTGGTTTTAATAATAATTAAATTATTTTCATGAAAAAAAGTCCATTAAATGAATATAATCCGACCCTTATGTGATATGGGTCTACCTTTAGTCATCCAATATGATTTTTACATGTGTTAGGGTATTTTTATAATATTATATTTACCCTTAATTAACCGATTTACCTTTAACTAGGGTAAATAAAATTTACCGTAGTTACTATTCATAATTCCCAAAAATAAAAAGTAACTTATTAACATAATTTGGATCCACTGATTCCAAATATGGAATCCATTTTTCCAAATTCAATACACAAAAGTTGCAGAAATTAAATTAAAATTAATCTCGTTGTCGAAAGAAAACGGGTTTTTCTTTAAAACATTGCAAAAGATTGAATTGATTTATCCTACGAATTCAAGGTAGAATCAATGCTAATAACATACATTATATTAAATGGTAAAAATATATTCTATTTATACTTTAAAACTATTCAATATTATAATTTAACCATATAAATTATTGTGATGAAAAAAGTTGTTTTTAATTAAAATATAGTGTGTCTTTACTATTCATCAAAATATGAAAGTTACCAGAATAATATGAAAAATTTATCCAAAGTAAATTTTTATTTCATGATTCCAAAGGAGAATTGTATTTTGTCAAATTGAACTTATAAACATGTCAAAAACTAGATTTAAAGTGGGTGCGCTATCAAAAGGCGGCAAAACTGCATTTTTTGAAAAATACTTATTTTACCCGAAAAATTTATTTTGTTCTTATACCATGTTTTAGAAAATGTATAAGACGAATAATAATGTTATAAGATTAAAAATTTAGTTAATAATATTCATAATGGCTAGTTAATAATAATATTATAATAATATATCGTTGTTTAGTAAAACCCGGTATTGCGTACAACACACTCTATCGAGGAAGGTCGTGATTGTGTGTAATGCAAGCCAAGTCAGGGTTGCGTGCTGTGCAAGAATCCTTCGTTGTTTTGTATAACATAATCCTACCATATTTCATTTATACATTGAATATATATATATATATATACTCAATGTTGCGTAGAATAACTATTATCAATATTTTGTGTAACACGATCCGAGAATAGTGTTGCATATACTGCAAGCTAATACGGTGTTGCGTATAGCGCAAGGTAATCTTGGTGTAGCATACAACACAAGACATTAATGAAATTAAAAGAATATTTTTCATAAAATCTCGGAGTGTTACATTATCATGGTTTTAGATAAAGGTGCTATAGTATAATGAATCTTAAGATAGATTTTAATTATAATATGGTTTTTAACTTTGATTATTTCTTTATTCCCACACTAACCTTTTTTTTTATTTGATGGATTGAACTAGGGGGAATTACATTAACAAATAATGTGATGAACAATGGAATGACTGCCCTCATGAGCAACTAAATGACACAGGATATGGAATGAAAAATATAATGGTTATTACTAACTGACCATATTGAGTTATGATTAATAAATTAAACATTTTCAATCTTACAAAAACATCTAATAACAGAAAAACAAGTTTTTTGGAAGATTAGATGATACAACCCATGTAGGAAAGAAAAATCATCAAATTAATTGTTAAAAATCTAGGAAAAAGTATAGAAGAAACTATTTCCATATAAAATATAAATTCTTCACGTTTTGAAGATAAGGAAATCATGCACATGAATATTGAGGATATTTGAAGAGGAAAACTAATGATAGTGAATGATGAAAATATTTTACAAAGGTGTTACCCATACTATAATGCTTAAATTTTAAGGATTATGGACATTATGAAAGAAAGTGTTCCAAACAAAGGTTTAATGATGATAATAAATGTCAGAAACCCACTAATCCTAGTAAAAAATTAAATTTTATAAAATCACAACTGGTTAAGTTATTCATGATAGCATAGTGTATTAAGGTACTCTCATCATCCACTTTAGAACAATAAATTCCCTATTTTATTATGGATCTACTCACTCCTTCATCTTTGGAAGTTATATAAAAACATAAAATCTTAACACCAAGGATCATATAAATAATTATCCATTAAAGTTCATAGTTTTTTGATTATTTCAACCTAATACTATTACTAATTTATAATATAATTTTATGTTAATTCACCTCTTACAAATCTTATTATACTCCCTTTAATAAAATATAATGTGATTTTGGCGGGGATTTCATATATATACAAAGAGTGTATATAAATTATTGAGGTATGAAAGTCATATTTCATATGATCATTATTCATAAAATAATTACAATGAACTCCTAAGGTAAATTTCTTCCATTATATGAGTCTTAATACCTCTTCATAATGGGTTTTTAGCTCAAATTTTTAGGGAGAAACATAATATCCAAGACAGGTTAATTATATGGGTAAAAATGAGTTGATTAGTATTTAAAAAGATAGTAAGATTGATATCTAATATTGACTCTTGAATAAATTAGGTACACCATTATCTATTTTTTTTGTAATTGATAATTAAAATTGTGAGGGCGCAATTTATTTATGGGGTAGAATGTAAAACCGCGAGATTTTATAATATTTTATCTTTAATAAATTTGATGTCTTCAATGGATTATGATGCACACAACACCATAAATAAGTTAATTACGATCTAAAACTATAAAAAATTTAATACATTATTTTACATTTAAATTAAATGAACATTTAAAAAGAGTTCAAATTCACATAAGAAGATACAATTGATTCTAAATGGATTATTTTTAACAATTTTTTCGGATTTTGAATTTTTTTAAATTTAATACTTTTGAGAAAATGATATCAATAAAATATATTAATAAAATTCCAAAAAAACATTAAAATAAATTAACAACATACATAGAATAATTAAGTAACTATATGTAATGTTAATTTAATTATTCATGACTAAACAAAATTTTTTGTTTAAAAAAATTATTTTTTTTTATATTATATATGCTTCATTTTAAAGATAAATTTATAAATTTTAGAATTTTAATTTAAAAAAAAACATTTTTGAATTTATCATGTCCAAATTAGCTTAAATAAATTCTTTATATTTTTCAAAAATAGTTGATTTTTGGGTCAATAGTGAAAAATATAGATTTTAAAAATACTTTCATTTTATGGAATTATCATGATATAATAATGAATTAAAAGTTTATAAAAAAATATTTATAGACCAAATGTATATTTAATAACTGATATAATGTATTTAAAAATATAATTTTGAACTTAGAGATATATTTTTGACATTTAGGAATTCTAGGTAATGTTTTGAATCAAATAAAAACTATTTTCGGTTCTTCGCTTTTAATAAAGAATTTAAAATGATAAATTCAATTTTGATTTGATTTTAATTTCATAAAAATTCTATTTTGTATCAATAATTCAATAAATTTCATGGATATCAATTATATGCATGATCTGTGTGTAAATTCTTTTTTATACTTAGTAATTCATTTTTCTAAAAAATATTATTTTCATTTTTCATATTTACACTAAATGTAAATTTTTACAACTCTAAGAATTTAAAATTATAAAATTCAGTCCATATTTATAATAATAATAACAAATATTTTTTAATAATTTCATCTTTATTTTTATCCATAATCAATATGTAACATGGTAAAAACAAATCATTGTAGTATGGGTTAAAAGGGTTAAAAAGGGTAAAATGAAGATATAATGCATTAAATACCACTTAAACCTGTATAAATGTGATTTTATGAGTATATTTAGGACATAACTTATCCTTTGTTTTAAATTTTACTAAATTTGATCCACTTTACATGAGAAATAGATTTATTGTATCATAATGTCCATAAAATTTATATGTAACACCCCAAGATTTCATAGTGTGTTATTTCTTCAAAATAATTCAATAACTTGCACTACACGCAACACCGAGTTCAATCACACCTTGACTTAAAAAAAATCCATTAAAAGAAGTCATGAATAGTATTAACTAAATTTTAAACTTTATAAATCCTTATAATTTTAGAATCCATATTATGAGTTTCTTAGTCATAATGCAAGAACAGATTCATTTTCAGTATTGCACTTTTATCAACTTTTAATAGTGAAAACTTTTTAAATACAATATTTTAAACTTTTTGACTAAATGGAGACATCAAAAAAAATTTAAAATGAAACATCCCAAGCTTCCACGGTATGCTTTCCTTTGAATAAAACAGTAGCGTGTGTTGTACGCAACTTCGAGTTTTAACACACACCACAACCGATCAAACAAGCCGTTATGAATAGTAATACCTACTTTTTAAAATTATATATATTTTATATTTCAAAATGGACTTCATTTTTGGATTCGGAGTATCTAATTTAGCCTAAGGTGAAATTTTGGTACTTTTCAGATAACTTTCATATTTTGATGAATAGTGAAAATTACTAAATTTTAATTAAAAACAACTTTTTTAATCAAAATAATTAATAGTGATAAATTATGAATTTTAGTAGTTTTAAAGTATATTTAGAATATATTTTTACCATTTAATATAATGTTGTTCATTGGACATAATTTTACAATTAAACCGAACATAAACAACTGTCAATCTTTTGATTGTTATTATCTCTTAAAAACACGCTTTTTGTTTTGACAGCGGGAATTAATTTTAAATTAATTTCTGCCACTTCTGTGTTTTTAATTTAGGAAAATGGATTCCATATTTGGAATCAGGATGTTCAAATTGTGTAAATAGGTAACTTTTATTTTTAGACATTTTGAATAATTACTGCGGTAAATATTTTATTTACCATGGTTAAGGGTAAATCCGGTAAATAAGGGTTAAAAAATAATATTATAATAATACTAAATTACCCTAAAACGTGTCGTAACCATATTGGTTGATACATGGTCGACCATGGGAATTTTGAGTCGATTTTGGGACCCCATGGATCCACTTGTAAGTGATAATGACACTTTATTTTAATTAAGTTAAAATGAATACAAAAATGACACAAGCATATATCTTTTAGAAAACCAATTTTTACATAGGGTTATATATGTTGGATTTTCGATTATAAATATTAATTAGAAAGATAAAAATATTTCCTACATAATTATATTTTATTTATAATTTTTAGACATTAAATAATTTATTTTATTTATGACACAATGATGATGGAGTAATTACTATAATAGTGAAAAATTAAAATAATTGATATTATAAATACCAAAATAAATATAATATGAAACATTTAATGAATTAAACTAATTTTATAGGATAATATGATATATTAGTATTGATTTAATTTACTTTGTTCGAAGTAATCAATCTGTTATGAGTTTCACAAAAATCAACTATTGAATAGTGTCAAAATTGACATAAAAGAGTTCTTAAAACAAATATTATATTATTAATTGATATTAAATTCCTAAAAATCTAAGGTTCGGCCAAGAGACTTATATAATGATAGGTTCATCATTAATGGACCACTTGGGGGTCGGTTGGATGTATATAGTATGTTTATTAACCATATTATATAAAAATACAAAGAGACATTGTAAAAGTGAAACTAATTAACTTAGAGATAATACTTAAAGATAAGGTTAATATAAGTACCCAAACCTGTCTAAATTCTATTGTTTGAGTGGTTTTCTACCTATCCCCACCTTAACCTTTTAATAGTCAACTTTGGATCCATTAGAAACTGAATATGAATTTATTATAAATTAATATTTCTATCTTTTCCAAAGGTGCCCCTCACCCCTCTTATAAAAAGGCACTCCTCCTTCTCATTTCATCACACCTTCAAAGCCTTTTGGTTCGGCCAAACTCTTCCCAAATACTCTCCCAACTTCCCTCACTACAACCTAGAGGCCTTAGTTTGATCAGAAAGCCAACCTAAAGAGTCCTTTTTTTCAAATCAAAAGGAAGAACCCGAAAAAGAGGTAATGTTTTCACCACCCCTTTTTAAGTTCCTTTCTTCTTCCACTTCCTCTTTCTTTGTTATTACCATTATAAAATAATAACTCCAGTATCATATATATACTGTGATATTATTATAAATATGGTACAACCATATTCAGTATTCTTTCTATCCTTTGAATAACATGTCACCATACGTGCGTACGTACGGCTTACCGTCTCCACGTCGTGGTGTAATTGTTATTCAATATATTATTATTTGGATGGGTATAATAATGATGTGTAACTCATGTAAATAATAAATATAACATGATAGTGATTCTGTATATATGATATAAAATCAAATTATATATTATTTTAATATCAAAAGAATGATATTGTCGCTCGTGCGTATGTACGGACTACCGTCTCCACGAACGCGATGAGATTCATTGTCCATCATATCCATTCAAGTATAATTATAATTTGATGATTTTAAAATAGTATCTAAGGACTTGATATCATTATGGATATGAATAATATTCATCCCATTAATAACGAATATGGCTCACATAACAAAGAATATAAAGTAAAATGAACCCGTTAACACCCGAAATAACGATAATTCTAAGATATTATTAACAAATAAATGTTAAAAGATCATATATGATATCATATTAAAGTAAATGATTCTTGTATTATTCAATAACAATTATTTCACCATTATACAGGAGGTAAACCTACCATCGACCAAGGAAAAAGTACAAGTAAGGGATTTTCTTATCTCACTTTCAATTCCGTGATATTTCCATTGTTCGCCACTAAATTATTGAAAGTGGTGTACTGTGTACTGCCATTTGATATATATTATCATGATTATCTTTATATTCATGTTATTCTGTAAATCATTTGGTGGTTATTAACTTTTGGCCATACGACTCAGTTGATTAACGTGGTAAGGAGTTTCTTATCTCGCTCTTAATTTCGTGAGAATTCCATTGTTCACCACTTAATTATTACATGTGGTGTATGTGTACTGCCCATGATTGTATTCATTGTGTAATATACTTTAATTTATGGGTATTTACATAGTCATGGTATGATCCTTATTTCATGGTTGTTTGTTTCGTAAGTTACCAAATCGATAAGGGAATTTGAGATTTCAATTTCCACTCATTCGGCTTTACGCATATTTCATTGATTATGTTACTCCAAGATTATGTGTGGAATCACTATTCATTTGATTATGTCATAATTTCCACTCCCCTTCCTGTGTATATACTTTTGATACACATAATCACTCCATTGATACTTCTCAAGTCATTAATATGAATTTGATAAGAGTAATTTTAACTCTTTCACCATTTGTTGAGTTAAACATCCAATTCGTTGGTGTTGTTTCTACAAGAATATGTGTGAATATCCTTTGATTGTTTTACACTGAATATTCAATCATATTTAGTGTATTTATATTTTTTCACACATAATTATGTCGTTGATTTATCCTTAACCTAAGGATATGGCCTTTATGAGAGATTTCATCTCAATTTACATTCAACTGAGACTTCTTTGTTGATATACACCAAATCACTTTTATGTGGTGTATATAATGTACTTTGACATAGTATATAATGAATCCCTTTATTCTCATGATATTACAAATTTTTTATTACCTCAAACATTTTTATTCAAGTGTCTCTCTTTTGGTTAGAATCTCTAACCAAAATACCATTTTAAAATGTTTTAAAGACTTATTCTTCTATATCTTGCTCATTAATGTCCATGTTTTAATAATGGTTTTAAGGATTTATTTATATGAACATTAAAGTTTTAAAATTAAAACTCCTTTCAAAAGTTTCAAAGTGGTATGGGACACTTTGATTCAAAAAATCTATTTTTAAATGGCTTCTTGACAAATAGTGTGACTTTTAAATGATTTCAAGAAAAGGGGAATATTTCCCTCAAATAGTTTTGATGATTATTTTTATCTATGTCAACATCCTTCATTATTCATGATTGAGGTTAATGTGATACAATACAATCTTCCATATTGTATCAAATGAGTTATGTTTGACTGTGGATGTTCTATTTTTATACCATTCATGGTTTGTGGTTAAAGTATTGACATTTCGTATGCTAGTTTTAGTACGAATGTTTATTTTATGTTTAAACCTATTCATATGAGGAATGCATTGGACTTAATAAGTGACGGGTGGAGCCCGCTATAGCTCCTCGATGCATCGGTAGATCTCATGAGACAAACTAGTGTCTTGGCACAAGGCCTTGGCAAAATCTTATTTGTAGTCTTGGCACGAGGCCTTGGCTATGTGGTTATGATAGTCTGGAATTATGCATTCCATCATTATGAAAGTGGTTATTGATATTGCATGTGATCATTCGACTAGTAGAATATCCATGTGAGTAAGTAAATGGCATTATTTCATTTTACCTTTTCCATTTTATGCTGAAGTTCAAGTTTAAAAGGCTTTTGTTTTAGTTATAAATTGCCTTAAGTGTTTATGCTTATTTATGAAAGATTCTGCTATAATGTTATCCTTACTGAGCATCTGAGCTCACCCCTTTCAATGTTTTATTTTTTTCCCAGGATTATGAAGAAGTAATTTATGAATGACCTGCAGGGATAGTATGAGGGGATATGAAGACAAGATGTTTTTTTTATGATGTAATGTAAAATTTATGGATGTATCTAGTTATTCCAAGGCTACTAAACTAATCGGTCTTTCGAGACTTGATCTTTCTCGTGATCATGCCCATGTTATGTAATAATGCACCGACTCTAGGTAATTAGGGTCGGGGCGTTACAGTTGGTATCAGAGGAAGTTTAGTACAAACCTTGGTAGCTATATTTAGATAAACTCTGATTAGAGCACGTAGACCTAAGATGAACTTTGAGGTTAGTATAAAAGAACTTCCTAGAATTTTGGTATTGTGGAGATTTTGTGAGTTTTCCGAGCAATACATCCCTGTCTGGATACGAGCAAGTAGAGGCGGCTCTGGAAAAGATGTACCTAGGGGTAAAACCCGAAAACACCGCTTTGAGCTAGACTCGAACGGGAACTGGTGCACGACAACGGGCCTTGCTGCACTCTTGGTTACGACACTCCCGGGGGATATGCTTAGGATAATTTACATTTTCTTTACAAACCGATTTAAGTAATATATACATAAGATGAGTATAAATGACCTTGGTTAATCCTAATATGTTTCAAATTGAGAATATGGTGACATTTTAATCTCTAAATGATTTTACAACTACTATTACTCACACAATGCTTTCTGGTTTTAGTCAATGGCTGGATTCCAAGGAAGTCATAGTGACTTTGAGAATGATGTACAAGGTGGGAACGGTGGTGGCAATGAGCAACAAAATGGAATGTTGATAGGCGTAAAAGATATCGTCTTTATGCCAAATCAGTTTTCCAAAAATATGATCAACAACATATATATTAACCAACTCCCAGACTCAACAAGGAAGAGAAAGGTGATAAATGATAAGATCTCTAGCAATGGAGACCATGGAGAAAAGAAACCTCGATTTTCATCATGCAGGAAATGTGGAAAGAGACACCCAGGAAAGTGTCTCAATGGGACAACGAAATGTTTTACGTGTGGGAAGGAAGGACATAAAGTCAAGAATTATCGAAGAAAAATGAAGAGTACTATGGAAGAAGATAAAAATGGTCCCAAGATTCCATTTACAGTCATTTGTCGTAAATTTATGGGACTTGGCCATTACCCGAGTGAATGTCCTATTCTATAGAATATTTTCTTGGTCAAAGAAGAAGCTATGTGGAAATAAATTGTTGGAGAAAAAATTTAAAAAGTATTTGCACTCCTTGTTGATGGGTTTACTTTGGAATAATTTTCTCTTGTATTTGTAACCCCGCAGTTTTCCATGTGAGAATGATATTTGAGGAAGAATTGTCTCTTCTCTTGTGGATATAGGTATAAATAACCATTTGGTTTTATATGATCATTGGGGTTTGAGAAAATGATAAGTTATTATAATTTGGGATGAAAATGCAAAGTATGATATAACATTTGTGGTTAAATTATGTTATTTTGAGGAATTTATCTCATTTTGGTAATATTATAAAATATAGTTTTTGAAAAAGGACAACACGT
Organism: Viscum album; assembly: GCA_963277665.1. NCBI lineage: Eukaryota > Viridiplantae > Streptophyta > Magnoliopsida > Santalales > Viscaceae > Viscum > Viscum album. Next base: position 19,989 of record CAUJRU010002687.1, read on the forward strand.
AGACCGTGTGACAACCCGTCGCGTCGGACAAAGCTGTGGGAATCAAACCCACAACCAAAGTGCGATTGAGATTTATCGCCTACCACTGGACTACGTGAAGTCCCTGGTTAGTGTGACTATTTTTTTTTTGTTAAATGATTTTATTGATCAATAATAAGATGATTTTGGTTGTTATGTCTTATCAAATGAATACCCTTGGTATAGGAAAATGATTTGGTGATTAAGTGATAAATGTTATTTTGGAAGATGTTTGTTTTGTTAGGAACACTATATGCCCAAGGAAAATAGAATACAATGAGGATTCATTTGTAGAGTAATGGTGGATTTTTATCTACGTTTTTATTATTGATTTATAGTGATTTGGGTTATTTATGGAAATGATTAACCTATAACAGAGAATATGTGATGATGTTAATTAATTTTAAGTATGTGACTTTAAGAGTATTTGATGTCATTTGGAGATACAATGTAACATGGGAGACTACATAATCAAATTCTTCTATGTTTTGGGTTTCAATATTAGTTTGGATTATATTAAAGGATTTTAAGGAAAATTGGTTATTGAATGGTATCTATTTAACTTTGGGGTATTGTTGGTTTAATTTTAGAAATTAAGATTAGTACATATTTATCTCAATGAATATCCTTTTGGGGGATCATTAGATCATTCACTAACCATTTTGGTTTTGATTAATCTTTAAAGACAATGTAAATATATGGTTTATCCTGCATGGATCATGTGATTCTATAGAAGTTTATTCTAGCTCTTCCAGTGTGACCAAGTCTTCTTGAATACTTATCGTTTAAAAAAAATTGAGTTAGTGGTGGAAATTTATTAAAGAATAAAAATATAAATAAAATGTAAGTATATCTCATAATGTTCTTAGTCAATATCAAAAATGAATTCCTCTTCCTTATGTAATGTAACTTTAAAAAAAAATGTTGTCCTAGATGGTACCTTAAATCATCACTAATTTATGGCTTTGGGATTGTTGGCCTTTTCATAGCCATGTTCTCTACCACTCTCCATCAGATAATTGATGGTTAGATTTCTCTTCCATATCCATATTTTCCTACATGGAACCCTAGTATGTGTTATTTTCGGTAATCTTCATACTTTCCACTCTTTATTTTAAATAGAGGCCTCATTAATTCATTTTTAGATGTGGGATTTCAACTAAGATATTTTGAAACGTCAAAAATGTGTTATCCCAATACCCTAGGTTTTGTTGGACCGATGGTATTTCAAATCATCATAGATTGATGAGTTTAAGGACCTCAATTTTATACTTGTTTGTGATTGATGACCTCAATCACTACCTATAAATATTTACGTTTTTCCTCCAATTATATGTCTCTAATTACCACCAATGTTCTCCTAATCGAGATCATAATTTGATGGTGACCCTTTCATTTCTCTTTTCCTCATATTAAGACTAAATTTTAGTAACCCAATTTCCGATGTGGGTTTTCCCACAAATATATTTTCTATTTTCAACCTTTTATTTTTGAAGAACAATTTCAAATTGCGAGGACGCAATTTATTGAAGGAGGGTAGAATGTAACACCCCAAGATTTCATAGTGTGTTATTTCTTCAAAATAATTCAATAACTTGCACTACACGCAACACCGAGTTCAATCACACCTTGACTTACAAAAAAAAAGCCATTAAAAGAAGTCATTAATAGTATTAACTAAATTTTAAAATTTATAAATCCTTATAATTTTAGAATCCATATTATGAGTTTCTTAGTCATAATGCAAGAACATATTCATTTTCAGTATTGAACTTTTATCAACTTTTAATAGTGAAAACTTTTTAAATAAAATATTTTAAACTTTTTGACTAAATGGAGACATCAAAAAAAATTTAAAATGAAGCATCCCAAGCTTCCACAGTATGCTTTCCTTTGAATAAAACAGTAGCGTGTGTTGTACGCAACTTCAAGTTTTAACACACACCACAACCGATCAAACTAGCAGTTATGAATAGTAATACCTACTTTTTAAAATTATATATATTTTATATTTCAAAATGGACTTCATTTTTGGATTTGGAGTATCTAATTTATCCTAAGGTGAAATTTTGGTACTTTTCGGATAACTTTCATATTTTGATGAATAGTGAAAATTACTAAATTTTAATTAAAAACAACTTTTTTAATCAAAATAATTAATAGTGATAAATTATGAATTTTAGTAGTTTTAAAGTATATTTAGAATATATTTTTACCATTTAATATAATGTTGTTCATTGGACATAATTTTACAATTAAACCGAACATAAACAACTGTCAATCTTTTGATAGTTATTATCTCTTAAAAACACGCTTTTTGTTTTGATAGCGGGAATTAATTTTAAATTAATTTCTGCCACTTATGTGTTTTGAATTTAGGAAAATGGATTCCATATTTGGAATCAGGATGTTCAAATTGTGTAAATAGGTAACTTTTATTTTTAGACATTTTGAATAATTACTGCGGTAAATATTTTATTTACCATGGTTAAGGGTAAATCCGGTAAATAAGGGTTAAAAAATAATATTATAATAATACTAAATTACCCTAAAACGTGTCTTAACCCTATTGGTTGATACATGGTCGACCATGGCCATCTTTGGGTCGATTTTGGGACCCCATGGATCCACTTGTAAGTGATAATGACACTTTATTTTAATTAAGTTAAAATGAATACAAAAATGACACAAGCATATATCTTTTAGAAAAACAATTTTTACATAGGGTTATATATGTTGGATTTTCGATTATAAAGATTCATTAGAAAGATAAAAAGATTTCCTACATAATGATAGTTTATTTATAATTTTTAGACATTAAATAATTTATTTTATTTATGACACAATGATGATGCAGTAATTACTATAATAGTGAAAAATTAAAATAAATGATATTATAAATACCCAAATAAATATAATATGAAACTTTTAATGAATTAAACTAATTTTATAGGATAATATGATATATTAGGATTGATTTAATTGACTTTGTTCGAAGTAATCAATCTGTTATGAGTTTCAAAAAAATCAACTATTGAATAGTGTCAAAATTGACATAAAAGAGTTCTTAAAACAAATATTATATTATTAATTGATATTAAATTCCTAAAAATCTAAGTTTCGGCCAAGAGACTTATATCATGATAGGTTCATCATTAATGGACCACTTGGGGGTCGCTTGGATGTATATAGTATGTTTATTAACCATATTATATAAAAATACAAAGAGACATTGTAAAAGTGAAACTAATTAACTTAGAGATAATACTTAAAGATAAGGTTAATATAAGTACCCAAACCTGTCTAAATTCTATTGGTTGAGTGGTTTTCAACCTATCCCCACCTTAACCTTTGAATAGTCAACTTTGGAGCCATTAGAAACTGAATTTGAATTTATTATAAATTAATATTTCTAGCTTTTCCAAAGGTGCCCCTCACCCCTCTTATAAAAAGGCACTCCTCCTTCTCAGTTCTTCACACCTTCAAAGCCTTTTGGTTCGGCCAAACTCTGCCCAAATACTCTCCCAATGTAACACCCCAAGATTTTATAGTGTGTTATTTCTTCAAAATAATTCAATAACTTTCACTACACGCAACACCAAGTTCAATCGCACCATGACTTACCAAACAACCTGTTCAAAAGACGTTATGAATAGTGTTAACTAAATTTTTGAACTTTATATAATCCTTATAATTTTAGAATCCATACTATGAGTTTCTTAGACATAATGTAAGAACAAATTCATTTTCAGTATTGCACTTTTACCAAATTTTAATAGTGAACCCTTTTTAGATACTATATTTTAAACTTTTTGACTAAATGGGGACATCAAAAATTTAAAATGAAACATCTCAATCTTCCACGGTACGCTAGCGTGTGTTGTACGCAACACCGAGTTCTAACACACCGTAACCAATCAAACTAGCCGTTATGAATAGTAATACCTAATTTTTGATATTATATATATTTTATATTTCAAAATGGACTTCATTTTTGGATTCGAAATATCGAATTTATCCTAAGGTGAAATTTTGGTACTTTTCGGATAACTTTCATATTTTGATGAATAGTGAAAATTACTAAATTTTAATTAAAAACAACTTTTTTAATCAAAATAATTAATAGTGATAAATTATGAATTTGAGTGGTTTTAAAGTATATTAAGAATATATTTTTACCATTTAATATAATGTTGGTCATTGGACATAATTTTACAATTAAACCGAACATAAACAACTGTCAATCTTTTGATAGTTATTATCTCTTAAAAACACGCTTTTTGTTTTGACAGCGGGAATTAATTTTAAATTAATTTCTGCCACTTCTGTGTTTTGAATTTAGGAAAATGGATTCCATATTTGGAATCAGGATGTTCAAATTGTGTAAATAGGTAACTTTTATTTTTAGACATTTTGAATAATTACTGCGGTAAATATTTTATTTACCATGGTTAAGGGTAAATCCGGTAAATAAGGGTTAAAAAATAATATTATAATAATACTAAATTACCCTAAAATGTGTCTTAACCCTATTGGTTGATACATGGTCGACCATGTACATCTTTGGGTCGATTTTGGGACCCCATGGATCCACTTGTAAGTGATAATGACACTTTATTTTAATTAAGTTAAAATGAATACAAAAATGACACAAGCATATATCTTTTAGACAAAAAATTTTTACATAGGGTTAAATATGTTGGCTTTTAGATTATAAATATTAATTAGAAAGATAAAAAGATTTCCTACATAATGATATTTTATTTATAATTTTTAGACATTAAATAATTTATTTTATTTATGACACAATGATGATGGAGTAATTACTATAATAGTAAAAAATTAAAATAATTTATATTATAAATACCCAAATAAATATAATATGAAACTTTTAATGAATTAAACTAATTTTCTAGGATAATATGATATATTAGGATTGATTTAATTGACTTTTTTCGAAGTAATCAATCTGTTATGAGTTTCACAAAAATCAACTATTGAATAGTGTCAAAATTGACATAAAAGAGTTCTTAAAACAAATATTATATTATTAATTGATATTAAATTACTAAAAATATACAGTTCGGCCAAGAGACTTATATAATGATAGGTTTCTCATTAATGGACCACTTGGGGGTCTCTTGGATGTATATAGTAAGTTTATTAACCATATTATATAAAAATACAAAGAGACATTGTAAAAGTGAAACTAATTAACTTAGAGTTAATACTTAAAGATAAGGTTAACATAAGTACCCAAACCTGTCTAAATTCTATTGGTTGAGTGGTTTTAGACCTATCCCCACCTTAACATTTGAATAATCAACTTTGGAGCCATTAGAAACCGAATATAAATTTATTATAAATTAATATTTCTAGCTTTTCCAAAGGTGCCCCTCACCCCTCTTATAAAAGGGCACTCCTCCTTCTCATTTCTTCACACCTTAAAAGCCTTTTGGTTCAGCCAAACTCTGCCCAAATACTCTCCCCACTTTCTTCACTACAACCTAGGGGACTTAGTTTGATCATAAATCCAACCTAAGGATCCCTTTTGATCAAATCAAAAGGAATAACCCGAAGAAGAGATAATGATTTCACCACCCTTTTCTAAGTTCATTTCTTCTTCCACTTCTTATTCATTTGTTGTTACCATTCTAAAATAATAAATCCAGTATCATATATATACTGTGATGTTATTATAAATATGGTACAACCATATTCAGTATTCTATCCACCCTTTGAATAACATGTCACCATACGTGCGTACGTACGGCTTACCGTCTCCACGTCGTGGTGTAATTGTTATTCAATATAATATTATTTGGATGGGTATAATAATGATGTGTAACTCATGTAAATAATAAATATAACATATTAAGGATTCTATATATATTATATACCATCCATTTATATATTATTTTAATATCAAAAGAATGATATTGTCGCTCGTGCGTACGTACGGACTACCGTCTCCACGAACGCGATGAGATTCATTCTCCATTGTATCCATTCAAGTATAATTATCATTTGATGATTTAAAAAATGATGTTTAAGGACTTTATATAATTCTGGATATGAATAATATAAAACCTATCCTTTACAAATATGTCTTACGTAACAAAACATATAAAAGAAAACAAGTAAGTTAACACCTAAAACAACGATAATACTAAGATATTATTATCAAATCAATATTAAAAGATCATATATGATATCATATTAATGTATATGATTATTGTATAATTTAATAACAATTATTTCACCATTATACAAGAGGTTAACCTACCCCAACCAAGGAAAAGTACAAGGTAAGGGTTATTTCATAATCTCTTCATTATCCGAGGTTGTTTATACGTAATAATATACTGGGATTTCTTTATCATCCACATCCATGTTTCTTCGAAATGTATTTCAAAACATATTTATTATTTACAAGAATATGGGTTAAAGTCATTTATACCCTTGTTTGACTTTTTTATAAGAGGTTTATAAAGGAATCTTTCCGTCGTTTTCAAAACAAGGTCCTTTTTAACCTTTTCGACAGAATTATGGTAAAAATGTTTTTTTTAACATATACGGCAGGTGCGGCTATTTTCCGCCATTATAAAATCTTCAAAGCTTCCCTTACAAGATTATAAGAATATTTTCAAAGAAAATGTTTTATTTTATATGGATCTTAAATGATAATAAAATAAAAGGAGATATTTCTTTAAAAAGAATATTGATTTCATCTATGTCAACATCCTTTGATGGATTTTAAGATAATTTGAAGTTGATTTATTATGATACAAAACTTCTATATTGTATTGAAGGTTTTGTGATATGTTTGACTGTGGATGTGCTATTTTTATACCATTCATAGTTTATGGTGAAATTATTGACATTTCGTATGCTAGTTTTAATACGAATGTTTATGTTATGTTTAAACCTTTTCATATGGGAATGCATTGGACTTAGTAAGTGACGGGTGGAGCCCGCTACAGCTCCTCGATGCATCGGTAGGTCTCATGAGACAAACTAGTTTCTTGGCACAAGGCCTTGACAAAATCTTATTTGTAGTCTTGGCACGAGGCCTTGACTATGTGGTTATGATAGAATGGCATTATGCATTCCAACATTATGAAAGTGGTTATTGATTTTTGCATGTGATTATTCGATTAGTAGAATATCCATGTGAATAAGTAAATGGAATTATTTCATTTTATTTATGTCGTACCATGTTGAAAGTTCATGTTTGAAAGGCTTTTGTTTTAGTTATACATTGCCTTAAATGTTTATTCTTATTTATGAAAGCTTCCGCTATATTGTTATCCTTACTGGGCGTTTGAGCTCACCCCTTTTCTATGTTTTATTTTTCCCAGGAAGTGAAGAAGTAAATTATGAATGACTTACAGGGATATTATGTGGGGATATGAGTGTGGATTATGGAGACATTATGTTGTTGTAGTAGTTTTTCATTTTATGATGTAATGTAAAACTTATGAATATATCTAGTGTTTCCAAGGCTACTAAACCAATCGGTCTTTCGAGATTTGATCTTTCTTGTGATCATGCCAATGTTATGTAATAATGCACCGACTCTGGGTAACTAGGGTCGGGGCGTTACAGTTGGTATCGGAGGAATTTTAGTACAAACCTTGGAAGCTAGATTTAGATAAACTCTGATTAGAGCACGTAGACCTAAGATGAACTTTGAGGATTAGTATAGAAGAACTTCCTAGAATTTTGGTATTGTAGAGATTTTGTGAGTTTTCCGAGCAATACATCCCTGTCTGGATACGAGCAGGTAGAGGCGGATCTGGCACATATGTACCTAGGGGTAAAACCTGAAAACACCGCTTTGAGCTAGACTCGAACGGGAACTGGTGCATGACAACGGGCCTTGTTGCACTCTTGGTTACGACACTCCCGGGGGATATGCTTAGGATAATTCTCATTTTCTTTACAAACCATTATGAAGGGTTTATGAGTATATACATCCTCAAAGGAGACATTTTTATTATTATGGATTATATCCATATATAGTTCAATTTATGTTAAGTGTTTTATAAGTATGGGATTATGTATTTTGATTCATAAACTGATCTAGTGTATGCCATTGTTTAGAAATGGCGCCCAGTAGAAGGAATGAGAACTCTAGAAATGCACATGATCCAAAGAGAAGGAAGGATCATATCTTTCATGGTCTTAAGCTAGAATTTATAAGAGAAATAGTCTCCCATGTATTATCATCATATGAAGAAATAATATCATGTGTTTATAAGATAAGTAAAGAGTTTACTGAGTCCTATGTCTTTGAAGGGAAGCAAGAGAAGAAAAGGATGGAAGAGAGAAAGATGGATAAAGGGGAGAGGGAGAAGAAGAATTTTCCCATATGTGGTAACTGTGGAAAGAATCACCCTGGAACTTTCCTGAAAGGAATGGGAGTTTGTTATAAGTGTGGAGGAAAAGGGCACAAAGTACGTGACTGCAAGGGTAAGAAAATGGTTTCAAATGTACAATGCTTCATTTGCAAGGAGTTTGGACACTACGTGAACCTATGTCCCAGTCATCAGACTATGCCGCAAATGATGATATTAGATAATAATCAAGTTATGATACTACCATATATGAAGAGGAATGATTAGGGTTCTTATGTTGATTATGTCAATTGAGTGTTATATCAATAATGTACTTGTTATAATAATTATGGAGTATATAAGGATTGTACTGCAGTACTATTTCATTAAGGACTTGAGATTGTGTGGAACAAAGAAAAGTGACTCAATAGCAGGATAAATTTTTGGAAAATATATGGTTGAGAGAATGATAAACCATAATATAGTTCTGATACCGAGGTAGTGATTTTAGAATAATACATGATTGATTTTGATAAATTATATTGGATATTCTTGACTACCTTGAAACTGATTAATGATTTGTATATTCCATAATTTTTTGGGGTTTAAAACATTTTTGTATTGATGAAGTATATCCAGCATTCTATATGGAATAAGGGAGCATGAATGTAATCAATAAGGAATATGGTAATTCAGGATGTTTCAGTGTATTAAAAGAATACAAGATGAAGGTATTCATATGCTATTACGGGGTAAAAAGGATCTATATTATGTTTACCTTCCTTATAAATGTTGGACTGTGAGTTTGGACAGAAGTATTTTGGATAGTTCTAGTTTGAATTATTTTGGATTACCATAAAAGGACAACCTGGAGGTCGGGTGGCAACTCGTCGCGTCCGGCAAGGCTGCGAGACTTGAACCCGCAACTGAAGGGAAACAAGGGGGTATCACCTACCACTGGCCCACGAGATGTCCTGGATTAAATAATGTTGTTTTTATTAAAAGATCTTGTAGATGAATTATAAATTCGTTTATTTTGGAACCCTATACGAATAGTGTAAATAGAATTTTTACATTCTATTATCTTTTAGAGTGAAAGATGAGTTTGTGGTAGAAATTTATTAATGGATAAAACTCTAATTATAAAGTATGTATATCTCCTTATGATCTTAGCCAATCTCATAAATAAATTACTCAACATTAATAAAAGGAACTTAGAAAAAAAATGTTGTCCTAGATGGTACCTTAAATCATCACTAATTCATGGCTTTGGGATTGTTGGCCTTTTCATAGCCATGTTCTCTACCACTCTCCATCAGATAATTGATGGTTAGATTTCTCATCTATATCCATATTTTCCTACATGGAACCCTAGTATGTGTTATTTTCGGTAATCTTCATACTTTCCACTCTTTATTTTAAATAGAGGCCTCGTTAATTCATTTTCCGATGTGGGATTTCAACTAAGATATTTTGAAACGTCAAAAATGTGTTATCCTAATACCCTATGTTTTGTTGAACCGATGGTATTTCAAATCATCATAGATTGATGAATTTAAGGACCTCAATTTTATACTTGTTTGTGATTGATGACCTCAATCACTACCTATAAATATTTACGTTTTTCCTCCAATTGTATGTCTCTAATTGCCACCAATGTTCTCCTAATCGAGATCATAATTTGGTGGTGACCCTTTCATTTCTCTTTTCCTCATATTAAGACTAAATTTTAGTAACCCAATTTCCTATGTGGGTTTTCCCACAAAGATATTTTCTATTTTCAACCTTTTATTTTCGAAGAACAATTTCAAATTGCGAGGACGCAATTTATTGAAGGAGGGGAGAATGTAACACCCCAAGATTTTATAATGTGTTATTTCTTCAAAATAATTCAATAACTTTCACTACACACAACACCAAGTTCAATCGCACCATGACTTACCAAACAAGCTATTCAAAAGAGGTTATGAATAGTGTTAACTAAATTTTTAAACTTTATATAATCCTTATAATTTTAGAATCCATACTATGAGTTTCTTAGACATAATGTAAGAACAAATTCATTTTCAGTATTGCACTTTTACCAAATTTTAATAGTGAACCCTTTTTAGATACTATATTTTAAACTTTTTGACTAAATGGGGACATAAAAAATTTAAAATGAAACATCCCAAGCTTCCACTGTACGCTAGCGTGTGTTGTACGCAACACCGAGTTCTAACACACCGTAACCAATCAAACTAGCCGTTATGAATAGTAATACCTAATTTTTGAAATTATATATATTTTATATTTCAAAATGGACTTCATTTTTGGATTCTATATATCGAATTTAGCCTAAGGTGAAATTTTGGTACTTTTCGGATAACTTTCATATTTTGATGAATAGTGAAAATTACTAAATTTTAATTAAAAACAACTTTTTTAATCAAAATAATTAATAGTGATAAATTGTTAATTTGAGTGGTTTTAAAGTATATTTAGAATATATTTTTACCATTTAATATAATGTTGGTCATTGGACATAATTTTACAATTAAACCGAACATAAACAAGTGTCAATCTTTTGATAGTTATTATCTCATAAAAACACGCTTTTTATTTTGACAGCGGGAATTAATTTTAAATTAATTTCTGCCACTTCTGTGTTTTGAATTTAGGAAAATGGATTCCATATTTGGAATCAGGATGTTTAAATTGTGTAAATAGGTAACTTTTATTTTTAGACATTTTGAATAATTACTGCGGTAAATATTTTATTTACCATGGTTAAGGGTAAATCCGGTAAATAAGGGTTCAAAAATAATATTATTATAATACTAAATTACCCTAAAATGTTTCTTAACCCTATTGGTTGATACATGGTCGACCATGGACATCTTTTGGTCGATTTTGGGACCCCATGGATCCACTTGTAAGTGATAATGACACTTTATTTTAATTAAGTTAAAATGAATACAAAAATGACACAAACATATATCTTTTAGAACAAAAATTGTTACATAGGGTTATATATGTTGGATATTAGATTATAAATATTAATTAGAAAGATAAAAAGATTTCCTACATAATGATATTTTATTTATAATTTTTAGACATTAAATAATTTATTTTATTTATGACACAATGATGATGCAGTAATTACTATAATAGTGAAAAATTAAAATAATTGATATTATAAATACCCAAATAAATATAATATGAAACTTTTAATGAATTAAACTAATTTCATAGGATAATATGATATATTAGTATTGATTTAATTGACTTTGTTCGAAGTAATCAATCTGTTATGAGTTTCACAAAAATCAACTATTGAATAGTGTCAAAATTGACATAAAAGAGTTCTTAAAACAAATATTATATTATTAATTGATATTAAATTCCTAAAAATCTAAGTTTCGGCCAAGAGACTTATATCATGATAGGTTCCTCATTAATGTACCACTTGAGGGTCGCTTGGATGTATATATTAAGTTTATTAACCATATTATATAAAAATACAAAGAGACATTGTAAAAGTGAAACTAATTAACTTAGAGTTAATACTTAAAGATAAGGTTAATATAAGTACCCAAACCTGTCTAAATTCTATTGGTTGAGTGGTTTTCGACCTATCCCCACCTTAACATTTGAATAATCAACTTTGGAGCCATTAGAAACCGAATATGAATTTATTATAAATTAATATTTCTAGATTTTCCAAAGGTGCCCATCACCCCTCTTATAAAAGGGCACTCCTCCTTCTCATTTCTTCACACCTTCAAAGCCTTTTGGTTCGGCCAAACTCTGCCCAAATACTCTCCCAAATTCCCTCAATACAACCTAGGGGCCTTAGTTTGATCAGAAAGCCAACCTAAGGAGCCCTTTTGATCAAATCAAAAGGAAGAACCCGAAGAAGAGGTAATGATTTCACCACCCTTTTCTAAGTTCATTTATTCTTCCACTTCTTCTTCCTTTGTTGTTACCATTCTAAAATAATAAATACAGTATCATATATATACTGTGATGTTATTATAAATATGGTACAACCATATTCAGTATTCTATCCACCCTTTGAATAACATGTCACCATACGTGCGTATGTACGGCTTACCGTCTCCACGTCGTGGTGTAATTGTTATTCAATATAATATTATTTGGATGGGTATAATAATGATGTGTAACTCATGTAAATAATAAATATAACATGTTAAGGATTCTGTATATATGATATACCATCCATTTATATATTATTTTAATATCAAAAGAATGATATTGTCGCTCGTGCGTACGTACGGACTACCGTCTCCACGAACGCGATTAGATTCATTCTCCATCATATCCATTCAAGTATAATTATCATTTGATGATTTAAAAAATGATGTTTAAGGACTTTATATCATTCTGGATATGAATAATATAAAACCTATCCTTTACAAACATGTCTTACGTAACAAAACATATAAAAGAAAACAAGTAAGTTAACACCTAAAACAACGATAATACTAAGATATTATTATCAAATCAATATTAAAAGATCATATATGATATCATATTAATGTATATGATTATTGTATAATTTAATAACAATTATTTCACCATTATACAGGAGGTTAACCTACCCCAACCAAGGAAAAGTACGAGGTAAGGGTTATTTCACAATCTCTTCATTATCCGAGGTTGTTTATACGTAATAATCTACTGGGATTTCTTTATCATCCACATCCATGTTTCTTCGAAATGTATTTCAAAACATATTTATTATTTACAATAATATGGGTTAAAGTCATTTATACCCTTGTTTGACTTTTTTATAAGAGGTTTATAAAGGAATCTTTCCGTCGTTTTCAAAACAAGGTCCTTTTTAACCTTTTCGACAGAATTATGGTAAGAATGTTTTTTTTAACTTATACGGCAGGTGCGGCTATTTTCCGCCGTTATAAAATCTTCAAAGCTTCCCTTACAAGCTTATAAGAATATTTTCAAAGAAAATGTTTTATTTTATATGGATCTTAAATGATTTCAAAATAAAAGGAGATATTTCTTTAAAAAGAATATTGATTTCATCTATGTCAACACCCTTTGATGGATTTTAAGATTATTTGAAGTTGATTTATTATGATACAAAACTTCTATATTGTATTTAAGGTTTTGTGATATGTTTGAATGTGGATGTGATATTTTTATACCATTCATAGTTTATGGTGAAATTATTTACATTTCGTATGCTAGTTTTAATACGAATGTTTATGTTATGTTTAAACCTTTTCATATGGGAATGCATTGGACTTAGTAAGTGACGGGTGGAGCCCGCTATAGCTCCTCAATGCATCGGTAGGTCTCATGAGAAAAACTAGTGTCTTGGCACAAGTCCTTGACAAAATATTATTTTTAGTCTTGGCATGAGGCCTTGACTATGTGGTTATGATAGTCTGGCATTATGCATTCCAACATTATGAAAGTGGTTATTGATTTTTGCATGTGATTATTCGATTAGTAGAATATCCATGTGAATAAGTAAATGGCATTATTTCATTTTATTTATGTCGTACCATGTTTAAAGTTCATGTTTGAAAGGCTTTTGTTTTAGTTATACATTGCCTTAAATGTTTATTCTTATTTATGAAAGTTTCCGCTATATTGTTATCCTTACTGGGCATTTGAGCTCACCCCTTTTCTATGTTTTATTTTTCCTAGGAAGTGAAGAAGTAAATTATGAATGACTTGCAGGGATATTATGTGGGGATATGAGTGTGGATTATGGAGACATTATGTTGTTGTAGTAGTTTTTCATTTTATGATGTAATGTAAAACTTATGAATATATCTAGTGTTTCCAAGGCTACTAAACCAATCGGTCTTTGGAGATTTGATCTTTCTTGTGATCATGCCAATGTTATGTAATAATGCACCGACTCTGGGTAACTAGGGTCGGGGCGTTACACCCAACTTCCCTCACTACAACCTAGAGGCCTTAGTTTGATCAGAAAGCCAACCTAAGGAGCCCTTTTTATCAAATCAAAAGGAAGAACCCGAAGAAGAGGTAATGTTTTCACCACCCCTTTTTAAGTTCCTTTCTTCTTCCACTTCCTCTTTCTTTGTTATTACCATTATAAAATAATAACTCCAGTATCATATATATACTGTGATGTTATTATAAATATGGTACAACCATATTCAGTATTCTATCCATCCTTTGAATAACATGTCACCATACGTGCGTACGTACGGCTTACCGTCTCCACGTCGTGGTGTAATTGTTATTCAATATATTATTATTTGGATGGGTATAATAATGATGTGTAACTCATGTAAATAATAAATATAACATGATAATGATTCTTTATATATGATATAAAATCCAATTATATATTATTTTAATATCAAAAGAATGATATTGTCGCTCGTGCGTATGTACGGACTACCGTCTCCACGAACGCGATGAGATTCATTGTCCATCATATCCATTAAAGTATAATTATAATTTGATGATTTTAAAATAGTTTATAAGGACTTGATATCATTCTGGATATGAATAATATACATCCCATTAATAACGAATATGGCTCACATAACAAAGAATATAAAGTAAAATGAACCCGTTAACACCCGAAATAACGATAATTCTAAGATATTATTAACAAATAAATGTTAAAATATCATATATGATATCATATTAAAGTAAATGATTCTTGTATTATTCAATAACAATTATTTCACCATTATACAGGAGGTAAAACTACCATCGACCAAGGAAAAAGTACAAGTAAGGGATTTTCTTATCTCACTTTCAATTCCGTGATATTTCCATTGTTCGCCACTAAATTATTGAAAGTGGTGTATTGTGTACTTCCATTTGATATATATTATCATGATTATATTTATATTCATGTTATTCTGTAAATCATTTGGTGGTTATTAACTTTTGGCCATACGACTCAGTTGATTAACGTGGTAAGGAGTTTCTTATCTCGCTCTTAATTTCGTGAGAATTCCATTGTTCACCACTTAATTATTACATGTGGTGTATGTGTACTGCCCATGATTGTATTCATTGTGTAATATACTTTAATTTATGGGTATTTACATAGTCATGGTATGATCCTTATTTCATGGTTTTTTGTTTCGTAAGTTACCAAATCGATAAGGGAATTTGAGATTTCAATTTCCACTCATTCGGCTTTACGCATATTTCATTGATTATGTTACTCCAAGATTATGTGTGGAATCACTATTCATTTGATTATGTCATAATTTCAACTCCCCTTACAGTGGATATACTTTTGATACACATAATCACTCCATTGATAATTCTCAAGTCATTAATATGAATTTGATAAGAGTAATTTTAACTCTTTCACCATTTGTTGAGTTAAACATCCAATTCGTTGGTGTTGTTTCTACAAGAATATGTGTGAATATCCTTTGATTGTTTTACACTGAATATTCAATCATATTTAGTGTATTTATATTTTTTTCACACATAATTATGTCGTTGATTTATCCTTAACCTAAGGATACGGCCTTTATGAGAGATTTCATCTCAATTTACATTCAACTGAGACTTCTTTGTTGATATACACCAAATCACTTTTATGTGGTGTATATAATGTACTTTGACATAGTATATCATGAATCCCTTTATTCTCATGATATTACAAATTTTTTATTACCTCAAATATTTGTATTCAAGTGTCTCTCTTTTGGTTAGAATCTCTAACCAAAATACCATTTTAAAATGTTTTAAAGACTTATTCTTCTATATCTTGCTCATTAATGTCCATGTTTTAAAAATGGTTTAAGGATTTATTTATATGTACATTAAAGTTTTAAAATTAAAACTCCTTTTAAAAGTTTCAAAGTGGTATGGGACACTTTGATTCAAAAAATCTATTTTTAAATGGCTTCTTGACAAATAGTGTGACTTTTAAATGATTTCAAGAAAAGGGGGATATTTCCCTCAAATAGTTTTGATGATTATTTTCATCTATGTCAACATCCTTAATTATTCATGATTGAGGTTAATGTGATACAATACAATCTTCCATATTGTATCAAATGAGTTATGTTTGACTGTGGATGTTCTATTTTTATACCATTCATGGTTTGTGGTTAAAGTATTGACATTTCGTATGCTAGTTTTAATACGAATGTTTATTTCATGTTTAAACCTATTCATATGAGGAATGCATTGGACTTAATAAGTGACGGGTGGAGCCCGCTATAGCTCCTCGATGCATCGGTAGGTCTCATGAGACAAACTAGTGTCTTGGCACAAGGCCTTGGCAAAATATTATTTGTAGTCTTGACACGAGGCCTTGGCTATGTGGTTATGATAGTCTGGCATTATGCATTCCATCATTATGAAAGTGGTTATTGATATTTCATGTGATCATTCGACTAGTAGAATATCCATGTGAGTAAGTAAATGGCATTATTTCATTTTACCTTTGCCATTTTATGCTGAAGTTCAACTTTAAAAGGCTTTTGTTTTAGTTATAAATTGCCTTAAGTGTTTATGCTTATTTATGAAAGCTTCTGCTATAATGTTATCCTTACTGAGCATCTGAGCTCACCCCTTTCAATGTTTTATTTTTTTCCCAGGATTATGAAGAAGTAATTTATGAATGACCTGCATGGATAGTATGAGGGGATATGAAGACAAGATGTTTTTTTTATGATGTAATGTAAAATTTATGGATGTATCTAGTTATTCCAAGGCTACTAAACTAATCGGTCTTTCGAGACTTGATCTTTCTCGTGATCATGCCAATGTTATGTAATAATGCACCGACTCTAGGTAATTAGGGTCGGAGCGTTACATTATAAGAGTTCCACTACCCTCACTTATGAAATGGAACCTCCTCTCCTCGCGTATCTACACAACATAAGAATTTTATAATAACCATTATCTATAAAAATACTTTCCAAAACCTCCTCTGATTTTATTGAGGCTTTTCACTTTCTAAATGACCCATCTAAGAGTCCTTAAGGTGTTTTTAAAGAAGATTATCTAAGGAAAAGGTATATGTTCTTACTGGCCCTTTTCAAGTTTATTTGTTCTTAAACATCATTAAAATATTATATAACCATATAAAAAATGAAATAATTATATATACTATACTTAAATGTTTTTAAGTTAATGTTAAAACCATTTTCTACCTCCATTCCATCTAAATGAAAATGTAAACTTTGTTTGTGCGTACATACAGAATACCTCCTTCATGAAGTGATATTTTTTTTCAATTACATAATACTATTAATGGTTATGTTGATGGATTTAATTAATATATGTAATATTTATGATATATTTATTTTCTATAAATATATATTATTGTTTACCTTTATTTCTTTCTATCCATTGAATAATGGAAACATCATCTATGCATACATACGGATTACCACATCCATAAGATGATGTAATTCATTTTTCATCACCACCTCACACAAATCATTAAAAAAGTGTAAATAATGAGTAAATATGATATTAATAATATAATTAATATTATTTAAAATTGATATTATCACTATAAAATAACAAATTATTACTTATTCATTTATTGTGACATATTCTTATTTTCGTTGTTTTTACAACCCACGTGAATATTATTATAATCTTTATGAAATGAATGATTAAGGAATATTATGTTCTATTAATATTATGTAATAGTAAATAATTTAATATCTTTTAATTGTTTTTTATTGGTAATAGTCAATAGTATATTTACCTTTAAGTTCAATTTTGTTATTGAATTTAATGATCACCAAAACGGGGTTTTTTAAGTGTTCCATGAAAACCATTGACATAAGTTACATAAAGTGATTATAAAAATACAAAAATATGTAAAAATAATGATTTAAATATTCAAGAAAATTATGGATATGATGAATCCATGAACAAGGTTCAAACACTAAAATCATCGAATCATAACATGTGTGGAAAATTGAATAGTTAACACAAAAATATTGATTTTAATAAAATATTTACAATTAAGTGGGTGATAATAAATTAAAATGGAATTATATATAGTAATATAAGTATAAATATGTTTCTTATAAATATTTAAAATAACTATAAATTTATTAAATAAGAGTTTATAATGTGTTCAACCAAGAAAAAGTCTGATGTAAGAGGGTTTTTAACCCAGTTTCCTTTAATTGGATTATATAAATTCTCTATTAACTATGTTATGCCAATATTATGTTTTATATGAAATATAATTTTTTATGTTTTATTTATAATTATTTTATTTGGATTTATATTTGTCCCACATAATCATTTCATTGATGGATTCTAATTTCAAATGCTATGAATCATCGTAAGGGTTTCTCATCTCACTTTTTGATACATATGCCATATTCAACAATTGTTTTATATAATGTGGTGTATATAATACCCATGAATGTATTTTACAATTCATATCATGAAAATTATAAGGATTTATAAATCAACATAATTTTCTCTCGTTCATGATGTTTTAATTCAAAGGTTACAAAAGATTTAAAGGTTTATGTTACAATCACACTTTTTATCATGATTATTTATGTTTAAATTTCCATTATGAGAAATTATATGTTATATTTATCTTAAACCACAAATACTTTCTTTTTATTTGGTTATTTATATTGTTTTAAAGTATTATTTTTTTTATTGAAAATATAGAAATAATTATTTTATGAAACTCTAACCATATTTCTTCCTTTATGTCAATAATATTTTTCCTCCATATCCAAGTTCTTCAAAATAACTTTATGAAAATTCTTATGAAATACTAATTTGTTGATTAATTTATTTTTTCTAATTCATTTTAATTTCATTAAAAATGATTAAAAGGAGTCTTTTAAAACTTTTTTTATGTCTTAATTTTGACTTTTTACAAAATTAAGAGAATAATGATTGTAAAAATTTACAAATCGACCACATTTTTTATATCCATGACCATTATTTATTATCAAGATTAATTTAGAAATTACCATGGTTTTAAAAAGAAAATACTATTCCCATTTTTATAAAAAAAATTAAAAGATACCAAAATAAATGCATATTTTCAATTTATTTTCAAATCATATATTAAATGTTTTTATAAAAGTATTTTTCATCTATGTCAACATCCTTTAAAGATTGTTATAATTCAATAGTGATATGATCTTATGATACCATCCACATCTATTATCTGGATAGCTTATGATTATGATGTTTTAATGATCTTTCATGAAACCGTATCTTTCTAATAAGTTAATTAGAATATAAAGGAATGATGAATTCTCTTATGTTCTTATGGTATATTTTTTAATGGTTAATTATTATTTAATGGGTGGGTTATATACCTCTAATGCATTATGTAATGTTTTATATCTCATGATCTCAATGGGTCCATGGGTGACTATCCCAAGCCCAAGAGGATAAAAAGGTGGCTTTACAATACCCAAGAGGGTATATGGTTGGTTTTTCCTAGATATAGAGGGTAAAGAAGAGGTTTTACCAAGACCAAGAGGGTAAATGAGATATTAGACAAAGACATAGAGGTCACATAGGTAATTAGACCAATCCCAAGAGGGTACATGGGTGATTGGTCCAATCCAAAAGAATGTACACTGGTGGTTATCCCAAGACTAATATTTGAAGAATTTCATGGTGAGAATCCTTTGACATATTATTTCTCTGATTATGTTAATGCCACACTTTTCTTCTATAAACTTATATATTAATCTTATGATATTATCTATTGTATTATGATTTATTGTTTATGATTCTAAACTCTTATGAATTGTGTATTTTATTTTGAAAAATCCTTATTCCATGACTCATTATTTATGGTCTATGACATGATGTGAATGTTTTATTAAGTTATGATCATGTTCTCATACCCATGTGATCATCTTATGCACACTTATGATTCTTGACTGGTAATGCCTATTATTACCCTTACTAAAATTTTGATTTCACCATTTTTATGTATGTATTTCCTCATGTTATGAAAAATGATATTATGTAATATATTTATCGAAGGTTATCATGTGTAAAACAATTTTGTTGGAGATGTTCAAGTCTTTTAATGAAAAAAAAAATTATTTGTGTAATTGAAAAAAAAAATTAATATTTGATATGAAATGTATGGGTTTTTCTTAGTAAATTGTTTTTATAATATTTTAGATATCTAAACCAAAAAAGGTGTTGGGTATGTAAGTTACTCAATAATTTCTTTCGAATTTGTAATTATGGATGCTTAAAATTGGGTATTTACAATTGGTATCAGTTCTAGTATGTTAATATTTATTTATTTAACATTGGATATAGAATAGTGGATCTTGGGTTGCTTCATCTTTCTTTTCCAAAATAGATTATATTGGGTTTGAATGATTATTATTATGTGGCCATCAGTTACCTGAAACCTAATTCTTGTATCCTTCCTAGATAAAGACGGATTTACTTTCAAGTTTAGAAATATAAGTTGTTTTTTTTTTGACAAAGATATCATATGTTATGGTATGGGACAATTAAATAATGTAATTTTATATTATATTACAAAAACATTGTATTAAAAATTGATAATGAATCAGATTCACATGATTATATCACATCCAATTTTGGCATCGCTTGCTTGGTCATATAAATGAGAATATACTGAAAATTCTCAATCAAGATAGATATTTAGATTCTTTTTTACTAAATCCACTAGAATAATGATTCACTTGTTTAAATAAACAATTACGAGGTCACCTTTTAATGGGCATAGAGGAAGGTCCATAGAGCTTCTAGAATTAGTGCACACTTATGTGTATGGATATTTTCTACTAGAATTTAGAGGTATTTATTCTTACTTAATTAATTTTACTAATGACTCAATTAGATATATATATATATATATCTACTTAATTAGGTCTAAGTCTGAGTCCTTAGAGAAATTCAAAGAATTATAAAATGAAATAAAGAACCAACTTTGTAAGAAGATAAATAATCTTCGATCTGATCGAGGTGTGATTATCTTAACCAGGAGTTAGTTGAATATTTATGGGTGTTTAGTATTCTATATCAATTAAAAAATCTCTATACACCATAGTGGAATGGTTTTAGTAGGACTAATCATAACTTTCTAGACATGATAAAGTCAATGATGAGTCATATTGATATTCCATTATCTTTTTGAGGATATGAATTATCGACTATATTATAATAACCAAACCAAGTTCCAACTAAAGTGGAAAATATAATTCCATTTTAGTTTTGGAGTTTAAAGAGACCTATGTTATCATATACATGTGTATAGGACTATGAAGTAATTATTAATTTCAATTATGAAATAACCTAGAAATCCTGATCATGAAGTGTATCTTTATAAGATATTTTAAGGAAATAAGGGGATATTACCTATATTACCCCTTAGAAAATAAAGCTATTATAGAAGGAAAATCCATGTTTATTGAGGAAAACATATATCTAATGGAGATAGTGGGAGAAATATTTAGTTCGATAAATTTGAATCTTAAGATACTCAAGAGTTTGGGCAAGAATAGATTCCACATATCGATATGGATGACATTGTTCCTAAGACACAAGTACTATGTAGGATCTCTAGAGGGGTTAGGAAACCAAAATTATATGGTTTCCTTTTCATTAAGTATGGTTACTCATTATTGGTCAAAAATAACGATCCTCTTTCCTACAAGGAGGAAGAAGAGATATTGGAAGCTACAAGATGGAAATAATCCATGAATTTATAGATGCATTCCATGTATCAAACCCAAGTAATATTTCTACTTTATAATCTAGTTAATGTAATGTGTTTTGTGTTAAAATGGGTATTAATGAGAAAAATAGATATGAAAGGTAAATATAATACCTATTAAAAATAGACAACATCCAAAGGGTTTAAACAATTTCAAGGTATAGAATATGACGTAACCGTTTTTTACTATTTCCATGCTTAAACCCATCAGAATTTTGTTTTTCCATATCATCATTCCATGACTTTGAGATTTAGAAAATGGATTTCAAAACAAATTTTATTAATGTGAACCTTTTGGAAGATGTTTATATGATAAAACTAGAAGGGTTTTGGACTCCAAGTAATGTCAATTAGGTATGAAATTATTATATATATATTTATATATTAAAGAAAGCATCCAGGTAATTGGACATTTGGTTTTATAAATATATAAGAGAAAATAGTTTTATAAATAATGATTTTGAGCCATATGTTTATAATTATTTTAATGAAAGTGTTATTTTATTATAATAGTATATGTCAATGAAATATTGCTTATTAGAAATGACATTCTAGTCTTAGAGTCATTTAAGGACTGGTTGATAAAGTGTTTCACCATTGAGGATTTAGATGAAGCAATATACATCCTTGAGATCAAGATCATTTATGATAGATCTTGGAGGATGCTCAAACTAATTAAAGGTACATACATTGACCATGTTCTGAAGAGATTTGGTATAGAATAATCCAAGAGGGGACTGGTTCCAGTGTTACTTGAAATGTGTATCTCCAAGAAAATGTTCCCTTACACAAAAAAAAAATATAATGATAGTATTAGTAATTTCCCATATGAATATATGATGGGATCGATCATGTATGTCATGTTATATACCAGGCTGGACATTTCCTACACCTTGACCATGGTAGGTTGATATCAAGAGGAGATGAGGAACTAGTCATCCAGAGATATATAGATGTTTGTTTGAAAATAGATTGTAATGATCAAAAGTCACAATTAGAATATGTATTCAGTATCAACGGAGGATTTTTTAGTTGGAAGAGGCCAAGAATATATTTATCCTTGATTTTACAGAAGAATTTGAATATATTATAAATTATGATTTATCTAAAGAAGTGGTTTGGTTATAAAACTTATTCTAAGAACTTTTTATGTTGTTTAATAATAAATACACTATAAAAATGTATTTTAATGACACTAAAGTGGTGTAACTCTCAAAATATCCAAGATCACATCAATGAATTAAGCATATACATCAAAAATATCATCTACTAAGTGTTTTTTTTTCAAAGGGTGAATTCATCATGATTATAGTTTCCATGGAGGAGAACATAGTGGACTTATTAACCAAAGCCTTATCTTTGTAGATGCATGAACATCATGTGAAATTTAGTGGACTGAGATTTGATATCAGTTGGATCTTGTGAAAGTGGGAGTCTTTTGGATTTGTTTCCTAAGAATAAACTTTTAGATACTTTATTATTAGTTATATTCATTGTTTTTTAATATTAAAAAACTACTTATCACAACATGATTTTTCTTCGATTTGATATTGTATGTGATAATTTCTCAAGGGATCCTTTCATGAAGAAAGGTCATAGAAATTCCCTACTATAATTATAATTGAGAAGTGCTATGAAAATATTCATAAATATATATTATATATCCAAATGATGTCATTTGATGGGACAAAAATAATATATGATATCATCCCATTTAATCTCTAAGAGAATGAGGTTATAATAATTCAACCTTCTAGTAGTAAATCAACATTTATATGTGTTATTTGATGTTACTATTTTTTTGAAATTTGTAATGGTCCTTACAATTTATGATTATAAAAAATGCATATAATGAGTTGTATGCTTTTATTAATTGATGAAAATCATGATGACATATACTCGTGGAGATGTAGGACGTGTTGGGTGTGTCACAAATGATTTTTCATTAAAGGATAATAAGACAAAGGATTTGTTGATTCTATTCTTTAATTGATGTTTATATCTCATTCCCTTTGATGGAAATTAAACTACTTGATTAATTCCATGGCCATGGAAGTCTATTGTAAAGTTCATTTTATAAATTCAAAGAAAGAGACATCGAGAACATAAGTTGATCACACCAGTATAAACCTATTTGATTAGAGATATCTGGATAAAGTGATTGTATTACATAGTGCATGTATATATTTGGCTATTTTCATTGAAGAATTTAACTTCATTATATATACATGTCTTGGAATATTGTTAGACAATTACCCTGGACTTTAAGTGGTATAGCCTAATTCCATCGAGAAGTAAGCATAAAAGGTCACAGATTAAGTGTATTTGAAACCTCAATTAAATTGTATTTGAATTTAACAAGTTGAATAAATATTATTCTCATACACAGTTCGGTAAATATTCATGTTAGGTTGATAAAAAATATTCAATCTCTAATTATTCAAGATAATATTTATTTTTTCATATTTAAGAAGTATTTATTCTATATTTTAGTAAATATAATAATTATCTATTTAAAATAAAATAATTTTGTGATATTTATTTATTTAAATAAATAGTCATTATTCATTTTTTGATAAAAACTGAGGAGGAATGATGAGTTGAGTTAATGGTCTGATGAGAAATGATATTTTAAATATTATTTGAATAAATGATAATTTATTTATTCAAGATGGAATATTTATTTATCCATGAGTCTAGTGTATATCAAGTAATTTTTAATAATATTATTATTATTTAGACATGGGGTTTATCGAGTATTAATATAATAATTAGGGATAATGTGTAATTATTTATTCTCTTACACTATGTATATAAATACACGGTTACTTAATTATTTAACCTATCATATCCATTAAAATCATTATATATAATTAATTATAGAGATAATCCACTTAATACCAAGAGATATCTTCTCCTAGAATCCTCTCATGAATAAAGAAAAACCCTCCTCATTCACCCTATCAAGTATTGATAGAAAAAAAGTCATTCCTCTTTAAAGAGATTATTTTAGTGATAAACAACAAATAATATAATTATTAGAGTCTTCCACACTAGCACTTATGGATTTCTATAAAACAATTTTGATTTTCTTAGAGCATGTGATGATATCCCATATTTTTTCAATGATGGAACACCAAGAAGTGGTCTATTAAATATTCAATGAAGAAATAATTCCAAAAAGAGGTAATTATTAATCTATATATATATTAATTAAAATTATATTTGATAATCCTATCTGTAATGAATCATATTTCTGTGGTCTATTCCTTTGTGAAAATCTAGTGTTTAGGGTGTTATTTAGGGAAATGGTATCTCATTTCAGGAGTTTTCCAAGTTTCCAATTTTTTCATTGGTGAGTTTGGGGCCTCGACATTAGTGAGTCAAGGGCATTGGTATCGGTGAGTCAAGGCGTCAACAATGGTGAGTCAGGGGTGTCAGCATCGGTGAGTTTGGGGATTTGGCATCAGTGAGTCAAGGCATCAGATCAAGGTCGTCGTTGTCAAGGAATTCATGTCAGGGTGTCGGAGTTAGGTTTTCGGTAGCTCAGCGTCAATAGGTCACATCAGCTGCTCAGTTTCGGTAGGTCATTTTGGTGACACACCCCCTGGGGACTCGTTTCGAGCTTTTTTCCAGTTTCGTCCCTCTTACGTCTTATTTGATGTAAACCGAGTTTAAATACTTATTTGGTCATTTTTAAGGGTGTTTAAAAGGATATTAAATATATCTTTAATATCCAAATTCTTTTGGGGATTTGAGATACTCAAACTATGTGATCTTGACCACGATCTCACATTAATGTTATTTGTAACTGTTCTTCCTTTAATATAGGAATTATCTCTTGAAAGAAAATATATTCCCTTCCCAAGATGTTTTCTATTCCATGTTGGTGCACCTAAAGTTTTCCTCCCTAGAAGAGTCATGTGCTTGTGCAAAATCCCCCTCCTAGATAGTTTTATTGGAGTTCTTCCCTACTAATAGCGCCATCCCCTTTTCTTGGCGCAAAGAGAAGCTTTGGTCACATGTGGTTTCATTTAGGGATTTATTATACCTCTCTTTATTTATGAATCATATGGGATGGGTGTCATAATGATTCATTATGAATAAAGGGGAATAATTTTCTTAAAATGAGTAATAAATAAGAATGGAATTTGATCAAAAGATAATAGGGGTCAATAAAATAACAGGTTGGGAGTGGTTTAAAGTTGATCACCTATTATATTTGATTTATTTTAAGGTTTTTGTGGTTGTATTCCTTCTGAAAGTCATGGATATTGGTGGTCCTTTCTTATGAACTAGTGATTTTCTATTCTTGTTCTGCTTCTTGAGAAATGGATGTAACCTGAATCTTCTTAATTACGTATACTTAGCTAATTGAAATGTATGAAAAAGGATCAAACCAATTATGTGATCACCCTAGTTGTTTTCAAATTGGAATTGAAGAACCTATCTTTCTAAACCTGAATAGGCTTGGATTAATGGTGTGGTTGCGTGCTGTGTTTGGTTGGTTCTGTGAGTTGGTTTGGTATGTTTGTGCGGTAGGGTTGTGGTTTTAGTGGTGGTTGTTGTGGGCCTTTTGTATGGGGTGGTAAAGGGGGTGTGTTGGTATCCCATTCTGAGAGACAGAATGATTGTGGAATGGATGGACTTGTAGGTAGTGGGACTACCTTTGTTTGTGTTGTGGACATCATATGATGTTGGGAAATATGATTGTGGTGTGGTTATGAAAGTTTTATGCAGTGGTACTGCATCTAGAAAATGTTTGGTTTGTGAGGATATGAGGATGGCTTGCATCATGACTTCATGTTTATGGTTTTGTTGGTTGTAGTGTTGTTTTGAAGCGGGGCTACTGGTACTAGTTGTGAGAGGAGGATTGTGCGGTATAAATTTGAAGAATGACAGTTGGCTATACCAAAGAATGAAGTGGGTGGGTTGCTAGGCATTTAGTTAATCAGGATCTTCACCTTCTGAGGTAGCTGCTGATGTTGTTCTTATTAGTTTCCCCAGGTAGTACCAGAATAAATTAAAATGAGACCTTAATAAATAATTGTAAAATGGTTAGATGAAAAATTGGTTGGTTTCATTCTTTTATAGTATGGTTGTTTGTGTGGTTGAGAATATAGGGGTAGCAACGGAAATGGGTCTGGTGGGTTGGTTGTTTGTTTTGGGACCCGTAGGTTGGGTTGACTGTTTGTTTACTTATATGTATAAATTGTATTTCCTTGTGATTTCTATATTCACCCCACACTTTTTGAGAACCATGTTCCGAACACCCCCATTCATGGGGGAGGGTGCCTTTCCCAACATCCCAGTGGAAGGATGGATGGTTGGTCACTGAATTTCTTCCTCGCAGCCTCTTCTGAGTTCTTACCACTTGAGCATATCCAGGTAGGCTATAACGGATTGAGGCTTACCATTGACTAAGATCCTTTGGGAAAGTTTATTGTGGACGAGGGGCTCAGGTGTTTGTATCCCAAGTTTTTTTCCCAAGTGTCTTTGGGATGAGGCCCAGGTGTCTTCAAGTGCGAGGTGTGGTGGTTGTGGCCCAGGTGTCTACAGACAAGGTTTGTGTGTTGTTTGTGATCAAGGTGTGTGCAGGCAGGTTATGGTAGTGGGAATCTATTTAGAAGAGTGGTAGCGTTAAGATGTTAGCTATTATAAATGATCAGTTAACCAGAGGGCTAGTGGAGTGGAGTACCTAAATGTCAATGTTCTTATACAAATACTTTACTTGACTTACGTTATTTGGAGAGTGTGCCTTCGTGAGGCTGGTACATTTAGTAATCCTTGGTAGGTTCTTTAGGGATCTACTATTTTCTCATAGTGCAATTATTATGTTCCCCAACTTGTGCATAGGTGGATTTAGTTTTCCTACAGGGTATACTTGTATACTCACCCGACATCTGTAAAACTATTTTCAGGTTTTCAGTAGGAGTTTGGGGACCATTATAGACTTTAATAGCTCAGGAATCAGGATAGTTGTTGTGCTACTACTTAGTCTCTTTCTTTTGGTACTTTCTTTAGTACTTTGGTAGTACTTTTTCCAATGTTTACATATAAATCATGCATGGGTAGGAGTTTGGTTCCATTTATATAAATCTTTGGGGTTTTTTGGGATTTTCCCATCTTATCTGCCAATATATTTTCATTAAAAAGAGTAATTCCTTCCATTTTGTGTGAGATTATATACCCTTGGTACTAGTTCAACTACTACAAAAACGCCCTTTATCAGCACTCAAAACGGGCTTTATCAGTGCTAAAAAAGAGCTGTAAATCTCAAAACTAATAAAGGGGGTCCCCTTTATCAGTGATTTTTTAGCACTGATAAAATGTACATTTATTAACGCTAAAAAATCACTGATAAATGCCTTGTCTACTGCAAAAACAATTCTGTAGAAGCACACCCAAACAGCACCTGCAAATAATTCAGCATCTGAATAAGTATACCCATACAAAATTAACACATAAATCATAAGCTAATTACACCAAGTATACCCATACACCATTAACACATAATTCATGAGTTAATTAAATACATAAAGAATTGTTTTCAGAATTCAAGGGGTTGGGGGCTGTTCAGGGGTTTTGGGTGGCTGTCCAAGGGGGGTAGTGGGTGTCCGGGGGGATAGGGGTGTCCAGGGGGTGGGGGTGGTCCAGGAGGTTGGGGTTGTCTCAGGAGGGTGGTGGTGTCTAGGGGGTGAGGGTGTCTAGGTGGCGAGGTGGTGTCTAGGAGGGGGGTGTCCAGATGAGGGGAGGGGGGGCTATCCATGGGGGTGTCCAGGGGGTGGGCTGGTGTCCAGGGTGTCACGAGGGCTTTCTAGGGGGTGGGTGGGGTGTCCGGAGGGTGGGGGAAGTCTGGGGGTTGGTGAGGCTGTCCAAGGGGGTGGGGTGGTGTTTAGGAGGGTGGGATGGGGGAGTCCGGGGGGATAGGGGTGTCCATGGGGGGTGGGGGTGTCCAGGGGTGGGGTGGTCTAGGGTGTTGGTAGGGTTGTCCAAAGAGGTTGGGGTGGTGTCCAGGTGGGGGGTTTCCAGGTGGGGGTGTCCAGGTGGGGGCTATCTATGAGGTGTCCATGGGGGTGGGCTGGTGTCCAGGGTGTCGGGGGGGCTTTCTAGGGGGTGGGGGTGTCTGGGGGAGCAGTCTCGGGGGTTTTTGGAGCTCTCCAAGGGGGGTGAGATGGTGTCCTGGAAGGTGGGGGTGGCTTCCCATGGGTGGGGTGTCCAGGGGGTTGGGGGTATTCAGGTGGTGGGGTGGTGTCAAGGAGGGGTGGGGGTGTCATCCAGGGGGGTGGGGTGTCCAGGGGGGCGATGGGGGTGCTGTCTGATGTGGGGGGGTTGTCCATGGGCGTGTCCACGGGTGGGGTTTTCTAGGTGGTTGAGGGGTCTTTCCAGGGGGTGGGGTGTCCAGAGGGGTGGGGGTGTCCAGGGGGTGGGTTGGTGTCCCGGGTGGTGGGGGCGGTCCAGGGGGTTGGTGGGGTGGACTCTTACATGTCATAAAGGACCCATGGATCGTTCTCATAAAGGATCAAGACAATCCAAATGCGTTTGGTCAGATTTTTGTAGGTCAATTGTTGTTTTCACTTAAAATTGTGTTCATTTTAAACAAAAAAGAGACCCTTTGAGTGATACCGGACACACCATGCCTCAGATTGAGGCGGGGATGACTCATACACATCAAAAAGGTCTCTTGGATCATTCTCCTAAAGGATCAATACAATCTGAATGCGTTTGGTCAGATTTCCGTAGGTTAGTTGTTGTTTTCACTTAAAATTGTGTCCATTTCAAACAAAAGAGAGACCCATTGAGTGGTACTGGCCACACCGTGACTCGGATTAAGGCGGGGATGACTCTTAAATGTCACAAAGGACCCGTGTATCATTATCCTAAAAGATCTATACAATTAGAATGTGTTTGGTTTGATTTCTATAGGTTTTTTTCACTTAAAATTGTGTCCATTTTAAACAAAAGAGAGACCCTTTGAGTGGTACCAGCCACACTGTGCCTCATATTGAGACGGGGATGACTCGTACATGTCACAGAGGACCCTTTTATATTTATCCTAAAGGATCAATACAATCCTAATAAATTTGGTCAGATTTTTGTAGGTCAGTTGTTGTTTTCACTTAAAATTGTGTCCATTTTAAACAAAAGAGAGACCCTTTGAGTGGTACCCGCCACACCATGCCTCAGATTAAGGTGGGGATGACTTGTACATGTCACAAAGGACTCGTGGATCAATCTAATAAAGGATCAATAAAATCTGAATTTTTTGGTTGTATTTTTGTAGGTCAGTTGTTGTTTTCACTTAAAATTGTGTCCATTTTTAACAAAAGAGAGACCCTTTGAGTGGTACCAGCCACACCGTGTCTGGGATTGAAGCAAGGTTGACTCTTAAACGTCTCCAACGCACCCATGGATCGTTATCCAAAACAATCAACAGAATAAGAATGAGTTTGGTTGTATTTCGACAGGTCAGTTGTTGTTTTCACTTAAAAATTTGTCCATTTTAAACAAAAGAGAGACCGTTTGAGTGGTACCGGCCACTCTGTGCCTCGGATTGAGGAATATATGACTCTTACATGTCACAAAGGACCCTTGTATTGTTATCCTAAAATATCAATACATTCCGAATGTGTTTGGTCACATTTCCATAGGTCAGTTGTTGTTTTCATTTAAAATTTTGTCCATTTTAAACAAAAGACAGACCCTTTGAGAGGTACGGGCCACACCGTGCCTCGAATTGAGGCGAGGATGACTTTTACATGTCACAAAGAACTCTTGGACCGTTATCCTAAATGATCAATAAAATCCTAATGCTTTTGGTCGGATTTATGTAGGTCAGTTGTTGTTTTCACTTAAAATTGTGTCCATTTTAAACAAAAGAGAGACCCTTTGAGTAGTACCGGCCACACCGTGCTTCGTATTGAGGTGGAGATGACTCTTACGCATCCCCAATGCACACGTGGATCATTATCCTAAAGTATCAACACAATATGAATGCATTTTGTCAGATTTCCGTAGGTCAGTTGTTGTTTTCACTTAAAATTGTGTCCATTTTAAACAAAAGAGAGACTCTTTGAATGGTACCGGCCACACCGTACCTCGGATTGAGGCGGGGATGAATCAAACACATACCCAACGCACTCGTGGGTTGTCATAAAAAATTATCAACATAATCAAAATGTGTTTGGCCAGATTTCTATAGGTTAGTTGTTGTTTTTACTTAAAATTGTGTCCATTTTGAACAAAAGAGAGACCCTTTGAGTGGTACCGGCCACACCGTGCCTCAGATTGAGTCGGGGATAACTTTTAAACATCAAAAAGGACTTTTTTATCGTTCTACTAAAATATCAATACAATACGAATGCGTTTGGTTGGATTTCCGTAGGTTAGTTGTTGTTTTCACTTGAAATGGTGTCCATTTTAAACAAAAGAGAGACCCTTTGAGTGGTACCAGCCACACCGTGCCTTGGATTGAGGAAGGTATGACTCATACATGTCCCCAACGCACCCATGGATCATTATCCTAATGGATCAACACAATCCGAATGCAGGTTGGTCAGATTTTTGTAGGTTAGTTGTTGTTTTCACTTAAAATTGTGTCCATTTTAAACAAAAGAGGGACCCTTCGAGTGGTACCGGCCACACTGTGTCTTGGATTGAGGCTAGGATGACTCGTACACATCCCCAACGCACCCATGGATCATTATCCTAAAGTATCAACAAAATCCAAATGCATTAGGTCGGATTTCCATAGTTTAGTTGTTGTTTTCACAAAATATTGTGTCCATTTTAAACAAAAGATAGACACTTTGAGTGGTACCAGCCACACCGTGCCTTGGATTAAGGTGGGGATTACTTTTAAACATCACAAAGGACTCATGTATCATTCTAATAAAGGATCAATACAATACGAATGTGTTTGTTCAGATTTCCATAGGTCAGTTGTTGTTTTCACTTAAAATTGTGTCCATTTTAAACAAAAGAGAGGCCCTTTGAGTGGTACCGGCCACCCCGTGCCTCTAATTGAGGTGGGGATGACTCTTAAACATCCCAAACTCACTCATGGATTGTTCTCTTAAAGGATCAACACAATACAAATGCATTTGTTCATATTTCTATAGGTCAGTTGTTGTTTTCACTTAAAATTTTGTCCATTTTAAACAAAAGAGAGACCCTTTGAGTGGTACCAGCCAAACAATTCCTAATATTGAGATGGGGATGAATATTACACGTCCCCAAGGACCTTTGTATTGTTATCCTAAAGGACCAATACAATCCGAATGCATTTGGTCAGATTTCTGTAGGTCAGTTGTTGTTTTCACTTAAAATTGTGTCCATTCTAAACAAAAGAAAGACCCTTTGAGTGGTACCGGCAACACTGTGTCTTGGATTGGGGCAGGGATGACTCAAAAACTTCACAAAAGACCCGTGGATCATTATACTAAAGGATTAATACAATATGAATGCATTTGGACAGATTTCCATAGTTTAGTTGTTGTTTTCACTTAAAAATTTGTCCATTTTAGACAAAAGAGAGACCCTTTGAGTTGTACCGGACATATCGTGCCTCGGATTGAGGTGGGGATGACTCGTAAACATCAAAAAGGACCCTTTTATAATTATCTTAAAGTATCAATACAATCTGAATGTGTTTTGTCATATTTCCGTAGGTCAGTTGTTGTTTTCACTTAAATTTGTGACTATTTTAAACAAAAGAGAGACCCTTTGAGTGGTACCGGCCACACCGTGCCTCGTATTGAGGCGATAATGACTCTTACATGTCATAAAGGACTCGTGGATCATTCTCCTAAAGTATCAATACAATCCAAATTCGTTTGGTTAGATTTATGTCGGTCAGTTGTTGTTTTCACTTAAAATTGTGTCCATTTTAAACAAAAGAGAGACCCTTTGAGTGGTACCAGCCACAACATTTCTTGGATTGAGGCGGGGATGACTCTTACACATCAAAAAGGACCCATGGACCGTTCTCCTAAAGTATCAATACAATTCTAATTCATTTGGTCGGATTTCCGTAGATCTGTTGTTGTTTTCACTTAAAATTGTGTCCATTTTAAACAAAAGAGAGACCCTTTGAGTGGTACCGGCCACACCGTGCCTCAGATTGAGGCGGGGATGACTCTTATGCCTCCCCAACTCACCCATGGATCGTTCTCCGAAAGTATCAACACAATATGAATTCATTTGGTTGGATTTCTGTAGGTCAGTTGTTGTTTTCACTTAAAATTGTGTCCATTTTAAACAAAAGAGAGACCCTTTGAGTGGTACCGGCCACACCATGTCTCGAATTGAGGCGGGGATGACTCTTTCACGTCAAAAAGGACCCGTGGATTGCTATCATAAAGGATCTACACAATATTAATGTGTTTGGTCATATTTTCATAGCTCAGTTGTTGTTTTCACTTAAAATTGTGTCCATTTTAAACAAAAGAGATACCCTTTGAGTGGTACTGGACACATAGTGCCTCGGATTGAGGCAGGGATGACTCATACATGTCCCTAACACACTCTTGGATTGTTCTCGTAAAGTATCAAGACAATCCTAATGCATGTTTTCCGATTTCCGTAGGTCAATTGTTGTTTTCACTTAAAATTGTGTCTATTTTAAAGAAAAGTGAAACCCTTTGAGTGGTACCTGCCACACCCTGCCTCAGATTGAGGAGGGGATGACTTGTACATTTCAAAAAGGACCTCTGGATAATTCTCATAAAGGATCAGTACAATCTGAATGTGTTTGGTCTGATTTTCGTTGGTCAGTTATTGTTTTCACTTAAAATGGTGTCCATTTTAAACAAAAGAGAGACCCATTGAGTGGTACCAGCCACACCATGCCTTGTATTGAGGCATTGATGACTCATACACATCCCTAATTCACCTTTGGATCGTTCTCTTAAAGGTTCAATACAATCCAAATGCATTTGGTCAGATTTCCATAGGTCAGTTGTTGTTTTCAATTAAAATTGTGTCCATTTTAAACAAATGAGAGACCCTTTGAGTGGTACCGGCCACACCGTGTCTCGGATTGAGGTGGGTATGACTTGTACATATCTTAAAGGACCTTTGTATCATTCTCCTAAAGGATCAATACAATCCAAATGCGTTTTTTCAGTTTCTGTAGGTCAGTTGTTGTTTTCACATAAAATTGTGCCCCTTTTAAACAAAAGAGAGACACTTTGAGTGGTACCGGCCACACCATGCCTCGGATGGAGGCAAGGATGACTCTTACACATCCCCAATTCACCTTTTGATAATTATCTTAATGGATAGACACAATACTAATGTGTTTGGCTAGATTTATATAGGTTAGTTTTTGTTTTCACTTAAAATTGTGTCCATTTTAAACAAAAGAGAGACCCTTTGAGTGGTACCAGCCACACCGTGGCTCGGATTGAGGCGGGGATGACTTGTACATGTCCCCAACGCACCCGTGGATCTTTCTCTTAAATTATAAACACAATCCAAATGAATTTTTTTATATTTTCATAGGTCAGTTTTTGTTTTCACCTAAAAAAGTTTCCATTTTAAACCAAAGAGAGACCCTTTGAGTGGTACCAGACACATCATGCCTCGAATTGAGGCGGGTATGACTCATACACGACCCCAACGCACCTTTGGATCATTCTATTAAAGGAAAAAACAATATGAATGTGTTTGGTCGGATTTCCGTAGGTCAGTTGATGTTTTCATTTAAAATTGTGTCCATTTTAAACAAAAGAGAGACTATTTTAGTGGTACTGGTCACATCATGACTTGGATTGAGGCGGGGATGACTTGTACACATCCCCAATGCACCCATGGATTGTTCTCTTAAAATATCAACACAATCCAAATGCGTTTGGTCAGATTTTCGCAGGTCAGTTGTTGTTTTCACTTAAAAATTTGTCCATTTTAAACAAAAGAGAGACCCTTTGAGTGGTACCAGCCACACCGTGCCTTTGATTGAGGCGGGGATGAATCATAAACATCCACAATGCACCCGTGGATTGTTCTCTTAAATGATCCACACAATCCTAATGCGTTTGGTCAGATTTCTGTAGGTCAGTTATTGTTTTCACTTAAAATCATGTCCATTTTAAACAAAAGAGAGACCCTTTAAGTGGTATCGGCCACACCGTGCCTCGGATTGAGGTGGGGTTGACTTGTACGTGTCCAAAACACACCCTTGGATCGTTATCCAAAAGGATCAACACAATTCGAATGCGTTTGGCCGTATTTCTGTAGGTCAGTTGTTTTTTTCACTTAAAAATCTATCCATTTTAAACAAAAGAGATACCCTTTGAGTGGCTCATCATTCTTGCATGTTGTTGGTGCATATCATCTGTTAAAATGGAAAACTGACTCATTTTAGAAAGGAGTTTTTATTTAATAACAACTAAAATATCCCTACGAACATTTACATATGATAATGTGTCATCTTTTAATCCCCTTAACCCCTCTCAAAAATTACCGCCAATTGTACACATCCCCAAGTTAGATCTTCATGTTATTTGTGTACAATATTCCATCAGGTATACGGCCCACTCATTTATGAACATATCTATATCGGCTTGTGAGTATGAGGCTTTTCGGCAGTTAGAGTAGTACTGAAAAATATAAAAATAATTAATTAATAAATTAATTAAATGAACTAGTAGTTGTTTTTAAAAATACCTCTTTAGGGATGCTTCTTTATTGATAAAAAATGATCTCTTTCATAAATTTACAAACATAATAACTGCAATCATTATCGTTTGTTTGTTTTGGACACTGCAAAAAAAATTATCATTAGGAGAATAATTAACTTGTGTTGATATGTGTTTGGATAGTGAAATTTTATTATATATACCCTGATATTTGTCCAGACGTAGTACTTGCTCACCTCCTTATGCTTAGCCCATGTCTTCATTACTTTTTTACACGATAATGATACGCTTCCCTATCATAACAGAATCCTCAGTAAAAGATAATATAATATATATTACTTGATTTTTATACCTAAAATGTAGGATGTAGTGTCTTACAGATTCAGAAACTCCATCATGTGTGGTCGGTTTGATGGATATCCTTGCTTTGAATCCGGAAAATAAATATTTGGAGTATCCAAGTTCACCGTAATTAGCATCCAATGTTGCCTAAAACACAAAAAGGAATAAGTAATAAAAAAAGTCCAAATATAGTTGATATGATTTAATCGTAGAGTTTTTCCCCTCCATGGTTGGTATTAAGAAGAGTCTGTCATTTGTAATCTTGCTTTCAAATGTTTTCAGCAAGCCGTTCACTATTTCATTCTATTTTTCTGGCTCTATTTTCGTTAGATGTGATGATGTGGTATGAGGACTAACGAGTCCAAATATTGTCTCATGGGAAAATTCCTTCAACTGTTTTTCATATATACGTCTATCAACAATATAAAATGTATTTTGTAATAATTTTCACATTATACAAGCTTTTAGAAATCAATTCATGGAAACATACCTCATATATATATTTACAACTTCGATGTCTATCCAACCGTTTTCAAGGATCTCATTTACATTTTCAGTAGAAATGAAATCTTGACTTTCCTCTCCGTATATATTCTCTTAGAAAACCACTATATGACTACTACCACCTCTTAGCTTCGTATCCACATGAGTCTTCAATGCTAGTAAATGTGGATAGAGAACAGGTGGTGTTATTGTGCTTTCAGTATCTCCTTGGTATCAGTTGGTCGATCCTTTAGATGGTTTTGAGTCGATGGTTGTCACCCCCTTCCTTTTCTCCGTCTATAAAAACATTCATTGGTTCAGACCATTTTTTTCATTAATTGTTAAAGGTTTAGCTTGAAAAAAAGGAAATAAATACCTCTTTAGACTCGTGTACTCTTACAAGTTCTGATGGGCATGCAATGAATGTCCCAATATCCTTTTCGACCGTATGAATATCATCGTCATCAAGTGGAATAGGTAGCTCTACATTTGGCACATGAGCTATAGTAATCGTCACTTTCAGATGACATTTTGGAAGTGGTCTATTATGCAGCATGTCATCTGGGATGTTGAACATTGTATCCCTCACTACAAGGTGATAGGTGGGTGTTGAAAAATATAAATCACAATCATTATCACCCTGTATAAGATCAGTACAAGAAAAGTATCAGTGGTTTTCTGATTCACATTTCATGGGAAAAATTATTAGAATATTGATTACCACGGCTAAGATAACTCTTTGAGGGGAATGGCTCGCCTCAAAGCTGGTGGGGGTGGGGAGGGATCTTCAGGCGCTGGTTGATCCTGAGTTGTGTCTTCTCCTTGCTTCCCACCCATAAAAGCTTTTATCAAATCTCCCTTCCATTGTAATTGTTCTTCAAGGTTTGATAGTTTTTCACTCATGTGTTTCAATGTTTCATCTCTATCATCCGTTTTTTTTTTCTTCTCAAAATATACTCGGGGTGTCACCTCAAACTCTGTACCTCTGACACGACCGTATTTTTCTGGCTGCTTCAAAGCCATCGATAATAGGTCTGCATTCGCTACAGGAGTAACTGATTCCTATGACTGTCAGATATAGATAAATAACTAATTATTTTTATGTAATAGCAATTTAAAACAAATATTTTTATCATCGTGTCATACTTACACAAATTTCCCCCACTTTTTGTGTGTTCTCATCTACTAGCTTCCCATCCTTGCTCTACGATAGGGGTATGTTGGTTTTGATGCACGCTCCTTATTTTTATTACAGAGTTGTTGTTTCATAAATGAAATATTGACAATCAAAGTGACGAATACATGTATCCTCAAACATCATATTATCACCCACAATGTACCTGAAACTTCTCATCCCCACGGCGGCCAATAAATTCATCCCATGCTTCTTTGGATATCAGGTGAGCATAGACAATGGGTGGGTGTAGGTTTATTTTACTTTTGGAATCTTTCACCTGAAATCTTGTTAAAATAGTGCGAAAACCTCGATGAATCCTTCCTACAAGCCTTAGTACATAATCCTTGTGTAAATCATCTACTATAAATGTACTCTGAAATAGATTGAGAAGAGTAAGACATTGTATCATTATTTTATTTTCTAGTAAATTGAAGAAATAAATTCATAATGTTACCATAATTTCTTCCTAGATCACAGCCTTCAACCCGGACACAACATGGTGTCATGAATCTATGTCAATCGGCACACGTAGCCAAGTGACAACTCCAATGTAACTACTAAACATAGCCATGTTGGGATTCACATGTTGGACTCATGCATTCCATCCGACATCAAATTTTATTCCTTTGCTTTTCACCTTAAGAACTTTGGCTAACACCGTCAAACTACGATGCACCTGTGTTTTTTGCGACGTTGATCCTTCATTACCGACCATTTCATCGATATCAACATCATATATATGTTCATCTGAAATGGTAGAAATGGAATGTCCTGATGTTTTTTGGACCTTAACACTAGGAGCAGTAAGAGCCGTAGCAGTAGGAGTAGCAGCAGGAGCAGCAGGAGCAGCAGGAGCAGCAGGAGCAGCCGCAGCAGCAGCCGCAGTAGGAGCAGTAGCCGCCACCGTAGCAGTAGCTTGAGAGACTTGTTCAGCCTCAAGGTTAGGATCACCAGAATGTGCATAAGTCATTATCCACAAAAGTGGTTGAAAAGTTAATTTAGATTACATAAATTCAGTAATGATAAGATAATAACATGAGATAACAAGATCTATATTACAAACAAAATATAACATGTTTATTTAACTCTACTTATTTTTTTCAAAGGCTGAAGGGATTTGACACCTCTATCGATTATCCAAATCCCTTCATTGCGGTCTCCTCTAACATAAAAAACATCATCTACATTGGGACCGCTCTGAAATTATTGCGACGTACCACTTAAAGGATCGTCTTCAACCGAATTTTCATTTGAACCTTCTGTAGTTTTGGACGATAACAGAACAATCGACCACTTTCGGTTTGCAGGATCTGGAACACAAAAAACTTGTACCGCTTGTGATGCCATTATAAACTGTTTTTCATTGTACCCTACTTTACTAAAATCAACTTTCACAAATCCCCATTCATCTATTTTAACACCACTATTGTTATCAACCCATTCGCATTGAAAAATCTTCAATTGGAATGCCATATAATCCAACTCCCATATTAGTTTGATAGTTCCAATGTATGACATATTTTCATAAATTGGATTTCTGTCCTTACTACCAGAAACATGCATCACTTCAGCCACTAGTGCAACTCCACTATTTTTCATGGTACTATCTTCATCATGTTCATTTGTATAGAATGTATAACCATTAATTAAAAAACCAGTATAAGATAATACATACACACTTGGTCCAGCGTCTAGCCATCGAAGTCATTATGAAATAGAATTAAATTTTCATCCAACTACTTAAAAATATGGTCCTAAAACAATCCTATAAACTGGTGATTATGTGTATTTGATAACCATTTTTCAGCCCTTGATGGATTCAACTGCCTAATAATTTATTTGTGAGTTTCAATATTGAAGCAACCTCCCAACTGTTATGAAAAACATAAAGGTGTGCCTGCTTCCGATCTGTAATGTTGATTGTCACAATATCTCTTCCAGAAATTCCCTAACTTTCAATGCATCCAGTGTGATGAGATTTCAGGAGACCAATGCTTTCCACATCATATAGGTATTCGGTGAAAAATTCAATGGCTTCCTCAACAATATATCACTTCACTATACAACCCTCTGGCCAAATTTGATTTTTGACATACCCTTTCAAAATCTTCATATACCGTTCAACAGGACACATCCATCTATAGTGCATAGGACCACAAAGTCAAATCTCTCTCACCAAGTGAATCATCAAATGAACCATCATATCAAATAATGTTGGCAAGAAGAAAATTTCAAATTCACATAATATTATGAAAATTTCTTTTTCCATAGCTGGTAATTTTTACAGGTCTAAAACTTTGCTACATATATCTTTGAAAAAGAAACAAAGTTTGGTTAACGTATGACGAACATTCTTGGGAAAAATGCAATGTAAAGCTATAGGAATTAGATCTTTCATCAAAACATGGAAGTCATGTGATTTCAAACCTTTTAACTTCAAATCATTCATTGACACAATGTTCTTGATATTTGATGAATACCCCTTTGGAACCTTTACATCATTGAAGAAGTTGAAAAATTGGTATCTCTCCTCCCTATAAAGAGTATAAAAAGCTGGAGGAAGAAACATTAAATTCTCACCCTTCATGGGAGCCAACTCTTCTCTTATTCCCATGTCAACCATGTCCAAACTTTCCTTAATTATATCATTTTTTTCAGGGGCATTTAGAAACGTTCCAATAACATTGTCACATACATTTTTTTCCACATACATCACATCAAGAAAATGTCTGATGCAAAAACAATTCCAGTATGGTAATTCAAAAAAAAAACTGATCTCTTTTTCCAACCGATTTTCGTAAGGTTTTTCGAAAATGGTTTACCAAAAATAGTGTTCACATCTTTTACTTTCTCAAATAGTTGATCACCTTTTAGTGGAGATGGTGTTGCGTATTGTTCTGAACTTCCATTGAATGATGTCGTCCAAGATCGGTACTTTTTCCGACGAGGTAGAAATCTATGATGTCCTAGAAACACAGATTTCGATGAATGTTTCAACCTAATTGATTCTGTATCTTCTTCGCACATGGAACACCCTTGAGTTAGTTTAATACTATAGCCTGACAAATTTTCATAAGCAGGGAAATAATTTATTGTCCCATACAACATCACTCTCAATGTGAAGTATTCACTTTTATAAGCATCATACATCATAACACCTGAATCCCACAATAACTTCAAATCCTCGATCAAAGGAGCCAAATAAACATCAATATCATTACCTGGTTGTTTTGGTCCTAATATAAGCATAGATAACATGATGAATTTCCATTTCATGCATAACCAGGGTGGCAAGTTATAATTTACTAAAATAACATGCCATGTACTATGAGTGCTGGTTTGAAAACCAAAAATATTCACTCCATCTGTAGATAATGCAAGATAAAGGTTTCTCGGATCTTTTCCAAATTCAGGATACTCATGATCAATTTTCTTCCATTGAGGAGAGTTGGCCGGATGATGTAATTTCCCATCTTTCTTTCTTTTATCTGCATGCCATGACAATTTTCTTGCAGTTTTTTCACTTCCATATTGACGCCTAAACCTCGGAATGATTGGAAAGTATCATACAACTTTCGTATGATTGGATTCATCTTTCTTGTATCGATAAGAACCACACTTTGGGAATTCTGTAAGCGATTTGTTCTCCTTGTGAAACAATATACAGTCTTTCTAGAAGAAATGTATTCTTTCAGAAATCATACCCATCGAGCATAGCATTCGTTTAGCTTCATATGTCCATCTTGGGAGATAATTATCTTCAGGGAGCATGTCATTCAACAGAACAAGTAGTTCCGTAAAACTGACATCACTCCATCTGTTGCCTGCTTTCAATTTATACAACTTCAGTACAGCTGACAATGTTGTATACTTTGTGTAACCAGCAAACAATGGCGTCTTTTCACAACTCTTTAACTTCTTAAACAATTTTGGGCAATCACGGAGTTCATCTTCAATTTTATTTGTCATTTCCTCAATAAGATCTTCATCATCATTGACATCTAT
The DNA here is from genome assembly GCA_963277665.1 of Viscum album. Lineage (NCBI taxonomy): Eukaryota > Viridiplantae > Streptophyta > Magnoliopsida > Santalales > Viscaceae > Viscum > Viscum album. Next base: position 61,701 of record CAUJRU010002687.1, read on the forward strand.
AATCACATCCTCTATATGGTATTCTTCATTATCCATATTTGTATTCATACCTAATGATCTATAAAACGCAGTTTTATCCCAGCCAGTAGCTACATTCGCTTTTTCTCCATGTTTATTCCAACATTTATAACTCGGATATATTCTGTGACATATCAAATGTTCTTCCAACTCTTCTAGAGTAAGTAGTCTATAATAACAACAACGTAAACACAGAAAAAGGGTTTGAGAAGGATCCTTTGCATGATCTTTTTCAAACATGATGAACTCTTTCACTCTTTTCTCGTACTCTATTGTCAAATGATTATCATCCATCCAATATTTATTCATCTTCATCCTATTTGAATCTCAAATATTAGTATTTATGGTTCAAGTACACAAAACAAGACTTCCAAATACAGTATAAGAGAACCATTTCCTTATAAAAATATAGATTAATAGAGTGTAACCATTTCCAATAAAGATTTGGAAATCAACAGAACCAGGATAGACCCCCCATCAAAATCAACAATGTTTCCAACCACAAAGGGGTTCGCGGGGATAATCACTTGTGTCATAGATGGTAAAACTCACATGGCATCATCCTCTATGGATCATCCTCCTCTATCGGGTCAACCCTTCTATAGTCAACTAGTACATCCTTTTATACCTCACCAACCTAAAATTCATATGGATGAAAAATAGTAGCCAACTCTATAAGTAAAGAAAGGATTCTCATAATCTCTAAAATATGGAATTCATTAAATATAATTGCTTTAGATTCATTATAGTTTCCTAAAATCACCCCAGTCCAAACACAAGAATAATCAAGAATGATACATCTAACACTCCTAGGTCTCTGCCCTACATTCAATATCATCATGCCTAAATACCCATATATCCACACATACACATGTCACAAACACATAAAAAACCATATCCATATCAGAACCAAAGTACCCATATGGATTTCAATCAGGTTACTCGACTCTAGTGGTGGTGTGTAAGAAATAATAAGAAAATATAATAAGTATATAGTCACACATAAATCTCAAACTGGTGTTAATAATCCAATAAACCCAATTTATCATTCTATCTATTAGAATACTCCGAAGGATCCCATATGCGACAGTAGTCCCTGGTGGTGAAGGTTCCTGAGGAGGAAGGGGAGAACACACACCTATTGAGGTTTGAGGTCTGCTTACTGAGGTTGAAGGTGTCCTGATACTCCTACAATGGTTCATTCCATATTTCACAAACCATGTCCTAGTACCCTAGGATGTTAACCCACTGCTGGTGGAAGTGAAATTGTTCCTAATGATCATGCTAAGAAGAAATGGAAACCAAGAGGGGGGAGTGGTTCGAAATACCTCAAGCAAGATTAAAAAACATGGTATTTGAGCATAGTTTAGTGGATTTAATGTTGGTTAGACACCTATCTAATAGACTCCACAAGAGGTGATGGCCCCTGTAGTTGTTGCACCATTTGAAACTGTCACCTGAGAAGCTGAGATCAATGAGGCCCTTCCCATCCAGGAATTGAAAAACCTCCATAATGGCATTCCTCTGGAATGGGCTTCTACCTTTCCTTTCCTTTGGGTTAGAAATGACATTAAAGTCACCCCCAACAAACTATGGATGGTGGCCAGGATCGAAGGTATTTTTTTCACTCCATAGAGATTCCCTTTGAAGAGGGTTATAGATTCCAAAAACAAAAGTCATAAGGAAGGAGGTGTCACCGTTGGACACCTTGGTAGTGATGAATTTATTGCAATCTTGAATAGTCTCAACAACATATTTATTGTGCAAAAATACTTATTCGTGTCTGTTGGAGGGGTCAGAGTGTAGAAATCCAGGCAACTTAATCTTCCAGGAGAATTATATGATTATTATAGGGTTTTTTGTGTTATTTGACAACAAAAACAATGACACTATGCTTTTTGATTTCTATGGTGAGGAAGTCCAATTTAACATGGGCACTAAGACTATGACCATTGCATATAAATATAATAATGATGTGTAGGACAGGACTCTGGCATTGGATCTAGAGTTAGTAGCCTTATAGAAGTGGGAGGATGATCTCTCATTGAGGTACCTTGATTTTGAACATGTTCATAATCCCTTATGGTTGGTAAGATTCTTATGAGTGAGATATGATGATACAAAGGGGAAGGGAAAGGATGGGTAATGAAAATTGGGGGCTGGTGAGGGAGTTCTCTCTGGATCCATAAGTATTTGGAGCTGGATGACAGGCTCAGAGCCAAGGGAGACAGAACAAACACTGCTAGGAAGGGGTCTGGCCACTTCAGAGAAGCAGTCAGTAACCTTAGTGAGGGAGAAGGACAGAGATGGAGGTAGGGGTGGCAAGGCTAGAAAGATTGGTGGTCTGGGCATCATGCCATACAAGTGCACTTCCATACAAAGTCACTTAGATAGCATGAAAGAAAGAAGGTGGGAACAATTGTGCAAAACCAGAAGGAAGGAAAATAAGTTAGAATGGAGAGGACAAGGGCTTGGTAGATTTACATAGAATCAACGAGAGAGGAGGGAGAATAAATCTCAAAGTATTGGGTGGGGTCTGAGGGGGAAACCATCACTAGAAAACCTACTGACGTCAAGGAATCCATCTGAGAGACATCCGAGAGGTGGATACAACCTATCCCTATTGATCAAGATCTTAGGGGGTGGCGTTGGTCCCCTTGGTGTCAACTTCTACAAACCTGAAGAGAATTCCCTTAGAGAAGATAGTGGGAGAAAATCCTAGGGAAAATACGGTAGATGATCTCCTGAGTCCAGTAGAAGGCATCCTACACCCAGAGCATGATCTTGCAAGGAAGGGTAAGAGAGGTGTCCAGCTACAAAAATATTCAAAAATATAACACTAATAACAAGAAAATAGTCAAGAAAATATGAATAAATATCAAAATTTCCTCTCACTAATAGATATTTCATTTTGAATATAGAAATGTGAAATTACACATATTCCCATTTCTAATAGTTCAAAAAATCATGAGGGACCCCAAACATAAAGGGTAAGTCAATGATGTGGAAATATTGATTCTCATATATAACGACCTCAACAATAAATGAACACCTTTAAAAAAAGTTCTAAAAAAATGACATGTAGATAGACTCTAAAAAACTATCACTATATTTTGACCCTATGTGTTTGTAGGGGAAAATCATAAAATAGGTTCCTAACTAAAAGATACCCCTCCAAATAAAAATGATGAAACACCGAAAATAATAAATTACTAACACAAAAAAACAATAGTGGTTACCCAATATATTATAATTCCACTAAAATAGAAACATTCTAATGAAAAATCGTATTCCAATATGTGAGCATGATTAACATCATTAAAATGAAGAGCACAACTCAAAAAAAATATGTGAAAAATTTTCATTTATAGGGAAAGATTATTATGAAATCACATTTCAAAAAATCCATATGTAGCATAATAAGTCACTATCACTAAGAACAGAGATAACCCACTGTCTCAAAAAATAAAATCCATAATGAACCAATGAGGAAGAAAAAAATTATAGTTTTATCATATGATACTTTCATAAACAAGGATAATAGATGATAGCATTTTAAAATATGTAGAATATAAGGTAGTACGAGGTTCCATTACAAAAACACTAAATTCATAGTTAACCCGCCCAAAAATAAGAAGTTATAGCATGGGCATAACCTATGAAACTAAGAAAGCATATCAAAATCATCTAATAATGTAAAAGAATTGAATCACTTACCACACACATGGAGACTTCTAGAGGTGTAGGTGCACGAGAGGAGGTGCATGGGAAGAGCCGCCAACCGAAGAAAAAATGGAGGAGTAGGGTTCACGGGGAGTAGGGTCGAGCGAAGAGCAGGAGAAGTAGGGTTTTTTTGGAGGAGGATCCGTTGAAGGGGTTTGAGGGGGAGGATTAGGATAATGGCTAGCGGTGGAGGTCTGGCAACGTGAAGATCGGGGGTAGCGGAGGTCTGGAAACGCGAAGCTTGGGGGCAGCGGAGGGGGTTCGCAGGGTTTCAGTACCGCAAGAGCTTTAGGTCGCGATAAAAGGAGGATATTATGTGACCGATTTTATAAAATATGGGACTACGGTTTTATCAGCGCTAAAATTTTAGTGCTGATAAAGGTAGCCTTTATCAGCGCTTTTTTTAGCGCTGATAAAGGTCCTCTTTATCAGTGCTACAAAAGCGCTGATAAATCCTTTCTGTATGAGCGCAACATTTTAGCGCTGATACATTCCTTCTTTATCAGCATTTTTCTAGTGCTGATAAATAATCCCTTTATCAGCACTATAAAAGCGCTGATAAAGAATACCTTTATCAACGCTAAAATTTTAGTGTTGATACAGGGTTTCATTATCAGCAGTTTTTTCTTAGCACTGATATAAGGTGGCGCTTCCCTTTCCCGTTTTTTTAGTAGTGTTGCCACTCTGGGTCCTACTAAAGGCGGGACTTGGGGGTCATTATTTATCCTTCATCTTGAAGAAGGAAGGGTGTGGCACCTTGTTGTCCCTTCCATTATCTTGAGGAAGGTGGGTCGTGACACTATCATGTAGATTATGTGGTTTCACTTTCATCTAGTTATGAGGATAAATCTAAAGGAGTTGAAGAAAATCCATTGTTGGGCATGGGACTGACCATTTCCACTACACCTCAAAACCTTCAAATGTGTTGTAAATGTGGAATGTGGAATAGTTCCAAGGTGTCGTCTTATCCTCCCAATGACTTGTATGTGGTATTTTGGGAAGACCACTTATCTACTAGGTGAATTGTATATGGTATACTGGGAAGGTCGGTTATCACCTAATGAATTATATATGATGTATTGGGTAGGATATCTATGCCCCTAAGGACTTATAAATGTTAGAAAGGGTGAGAAAATTACCCCTAATTAATTATATAGTGAAATACTAGGTGGGTTTCTAATTCCCATGAGGCATATACATATATTGATGGTATTATGGGTGGGTACTTATATGACCCTTGTTAGGCTATGTATCTAATTTAGATATATCCAACACTGGATGAAGATGGAATGGTTAATCCCATGTGTCCCTATAGAACCCAATGATCAATAGTGGTTTATTTGTTTATGATTTTATTTATTTTTTATAGAACATGAACATGCAATTTATTTATACTAGATATATTTTCGTAAACCCTTGGTGGTGTCCAACAGATTTGTACACACATCCATATCAGGCTATTGTGGGCACCTGAGCAGACATCATAGTTTCAGATTAGGATAAGACAAAAGACCCTATGTTTGATGGTTTATTAGGGTAGTCGATGTGCAACTTGGGATATGAGACTTCTCTAGGACTCAAGACTAGTTTTTCATCTTTTCCTAGTTTTTTTTTACTTTGGTTATTTTTGGATCATGTAATATATGACCCCCCCCCCATGGTGAATTGTGATTTTTCTAGAGCACTTTTATGTCATATATGACATTCATATTGATTCATCATGGGTAAATACTTTTTTATCAGTGTTTAGTTATGATATTTATTATCAATGATCTATATATATAGTTGTTATTATTACTATATCCACTATTATATTTTGGTAAATTGATCCAGGGGGTATAGTCTCCCCATTAAATCTATTAGACCCCTTTTACTAGTCGATAGACACTACTGTACGGGGAGGTGTAAATGATGCACTATAACACCTAAATCTAGTAACTATAGAATGATTCAGGTAGGGATATTATAAAACTATATTAGAGATTTTTTTCCTTTAGTTTTGTTTTACTATTTATGAAAGTTAAATAGAAGATAATTTATTTTCAAAGATTGGTATAAATATTTTTATTGAGAGTAACTAACTAATATATGAGGTATGTCTAAATTTCTAAGGATAAGATAATTATTCTTGGTTTTCTCTTTTATAGCTGAGTTACCTCACCATGTCTGATGCACTTTGATTTTGGATTTATGATTTATGATATTTATCACTTTTCCTAGAATGGAAAGTGGGTGTTCATTCATGTGTCATGTCAAACACATACTATTCACATGAAATTTTGTGCTTTCCTATGATTGGTTACCTTGGTTATGATATCTATGTCAGTAATTTAATGTGTCATCGGTAACTTATGTAGTGTTTTCATATATAAATTTATGGTGAAATATTATCTATCTGATTATTTAGATGCGTTTATTATTTTAGTGATCATTAAATATCCAATTTATTAATGGTTCCAATTTAAATGAAATAATGATGGAATATTATAAAGTTTTTCCTCTATAACTTGGGGATATAATTTCATTTAACTGAACCAAAGATGCCATATACTTATTAAAAAATGGATATTGAATGATGTGGAACCCATATATATATATATATATATATGACCCATAGTATGGGTAGATTTGTCTAGAGAGAGATCCCATGTTTGGAAACTAAGTATGAAATGGGGTTTATAAGATAACAGGATGCTCTTCCTATTACTACGTTCCATAAAATCTTTGATACCAAGAATTATAATAGAAATGTGTT
>CAUJRU010002688.1:0-68175 GCA_963277665.1 Viscum album
TTTCTTAGTGTTTTCGTTATTAATTTTTCTCAGTGAAATAGGGACAAAACCCATTAGGATCACTAGTGTACTAGTACATACCCTCCCTCTTAGATACCCGAGCTTCCCCCTTCATGATGAAACCATTATTTCATGGTACCAAAACCCCTTATCATGTAAAAACAAAATTTCTGGTCATAATCATCTGAAAACTATTTGCTAAAAATAATTTTCACCACCTACACCACTCACTAGAACCATTAGAATTTCAAAAAAATACTTCACAAAACATAACAATGTGTTTCACACAAAATCTCTTAAAAACCCACACATACCACCATGTGAATACCCATATTCATCAGAAACAAAATTGAATCACACATAAAATTTTGACAAACCCATTATATGAGTTATAAAAAACCCCATTTGGCATAACATAAAATTGGAAAGTAAAACACCCAATTTGACACCCAATTGGTATCTAAAATCATTTGGTTATTAAAAGTCACCTAAACTAGATTTCACAGCAATTATTATGAAGTATAAGTTTTCTAAATATATAAATTCCACAAAACTAACTAATCAATCACTTATTTCCTACGGAATCATGTACCAAAAATATTGAAACCCTTGAATCGTTGAGAGAAAATTCAATAGCACCACTGTCGCACCACATGGGAATAATATCAAGCCTAAAACAAGAATAAAAGGCCAAGAAACCCACAATAAACTCCTAAGATAGAAACACTACATTATGGACATAAGTAACTTCAATAATAAAGAAATAAACCCCATATAAATGAAACCAACTATATGAAAATTTAATGAAGAAGGAAGGAGACCCACTTACATGGGGGATCTTGATGAAATATCTCCAAATACACCAATAAATAAATTGACAGAAATCCCACAATGAAATTGAGGTTTGAATAAGGATAAAAGTTCATGTGGGAGGTAAAATGGGAGAAAAGACTAAAAATTAAAGGAGTTATGAAGGGAAAAAGTTACCTTTTCATATGTGGACAATTTGAAAAAGCGTAAGAAGTTCTTCCCTAATTCGTGATTCATATGAGATTTAAAGAGGGGTAAAATAATGGGGGCTTATGGATTTAGTGGTCTCGGGTAAGAATTGGAATCAAAGAAATATCATAAAAATTTAAAATGATATTAATTAAACAATTTTTAAACAAGACTAGAAATGGGATTTTGGGTTGCCTCATTCCATAATTAAAAACTCAAAATCCACAATATTTGTTGATTCATAAAAGGTCCAAATTGGAATTTTCATGTTAATAGGTTAGGGGAGGCCATTAGAGTTCTTTAATGGGTGAAGATATTTGAAAAATGAAATAGTTATAAAAGAAATATAATTGTTTTTTAAATCTGGAAACGGGCTCGTGGTTTGGTCCAAAATCACGAACACTCTCCCTTTCCTCAAAAAATACATGGGAATCCCCCACAAAAACGAAATAAAGGAAATTAAATGAAATTCTCCTTTAAAATAAGTCATCTATTAGATAATAATAATAAGAGTACTGTATAAAAAATTGAATATTTGAGAGAATGAATTAATTAGGGATAGGAAATGCTCTGATTACTAGGATTCACTTGGGAATGCCTAAGGTAATTTTAGAAGAGGACTCAAATACAACATCTGACATAGTGAACTGATGTATAGCATAATATGTGGGACAAGAACTTCGGAAAATTATATAATTTGGGATGAATTTAAATATCAACGATATGATGATATCTATATTTTTAACATATATTCATATCTCCACTAAATATATTGATAATTTGATTAAAAACACAAAGTCTGTTATATTTTTTTGTATAGAGATGAAAATTTTCACTTTCACCTATGGGATGAAGAGAATAAAAATTTCATTTAGGACTAGGATATAGTTTTCTATTAACAATTTTTTTGGAACTACTAAAAGATAGAAGAGAAGGAATTTTAGGAAACATCAACAATTATAGTTTATAGAAAAAGGAATAAAGATAAAATATAAACTTTTTTTCTAAAATTATCTAGAGAAATATAATTTTTTAAAATTCAATTGTCAGTATAATGGATAATTAATGGTTATATATTCCAATGAGATATGGGGAATGCTAAGAATGTAATGTTAAAGATAGAGAACAATTGTATTGTCCTATACAAGAAACAAGATTATCAGATATGGTGGTTTATATAGATGAACTTGTGGTTCAGTTGGGATGATTCCCTCATATCAAGAAACCTATTCAGTTAGTTTTGGATGATATGAACTTATTACTTCCTAAATATTAATGGTATCCTAAAATTTTAGAGAAATTAGGAACATTCAGAAGCAAAAAATAGTGGGATTTTACCACGAATGAGGGAATAGTATTCCAAAATCTCTATATCACAAGGGAGTTCACTGAACATCCTAAAACTAAGAGGTCTTGGACAAAAGATGGTGTATTTATATATGTATGAATAATATCGATAAAAATCATGGTTGGTGGTGAATGGATTACATAAAATGGAGGGTATTTATATATTGTAATTTTCATCACCCTTAGTGAAATAAAAAACAGTTTAAAATTTGTATATAATTGAATTATATGATGATTTATACATAGAGAAGATAGATGCAAAAATAATTTTTATTCATGGTTATATAGATAAATAAGATTTCACTGTTTCACCCTTCAGTTATAATGATCATTGGGATGAGTTTTTGCTCTGTGTGATGATTAAATTCATTATGACTTGATGAATTATCATAAATAGTGGAATGGGATATGGGATACTTTAATGGATGAAGAATATATTAGATGATATGACTAATTTAACTATAATAAGAAAAATAGATGAGATTATTGATAACGTTTCAAACTATTATTATATTTTGATGATATTTTGATTACTAGAATAATGTCTCCACAAGTAGAGGAATTAACGGTAAAGTTATTATTTAAGTTTGAGATAATAAGTATTTTTATTTCTAAGTGGATCAGTTTACATGAAATGTGATGGATAATAATGTTGTCACTATGGTTTTACCTCAAATTAAATAAATTATTGATTTCATCAAATTTTTTACTATTATTTTATGTAAATCAATCTCAAACCCACTAATTAGAAAATATTTCCTAAATAAAACTCATGAAATAACAACAATCAAAATAGTTTGAGACATGAGAAGATTAACTATTCTTTAACTATGGGATTTTTTATGTATTTAGTTGTTTATAATTTATAACATATTTTATTTCAAATTATATTTTTTATCCATATCATGTCAAATACTATCAAAGAACATTGAAATGATGTTGAATGGATCTTACATTATATTGGTGGATCAAAGGATGTTACATTATTTTTCAATGATGATGATCAGTTGAAATTTTTTATAGATTATGATTTTTTTGGATACATGGGATCATGGAAATATAATAAAAGATGTGTATTTAATTATGGATGAGTAACTATAGGTTTAACATAATGGTTTCTATTTTTCTTCAACTTTTATATAATAGAATAAGAGTTTGTGGCTAGTGATAAACTCAAAAAACAATTGATTCTTTTTCTACACATGGTGAAATAACCTGTAATGATTTCAGATAGAGGAACATTATATATTATATTCACATTTATTTTTTTCTGCCATGTAACCCATAAATTGTTTACAGAAAATATTAAATGTATATTATGTTTTACATAATGTGAAGTCTAATGATTTGTAATGTGGTATATCAATATAATATTGTCTGGAAGTAAATTCTTTTGGATATTTTTACAATTTTAGTAGCTCCAGAATTTTTGAGGAAACATTGTGACCTTTTAAGAATCAATAGTTTAGGTAGAGTTTTGGGAACTACATACATAAGACAAATGGAAAATATACGGTGACAAAAATAAGTAGATTTATTTTCTAAAGCGTATTCACAGTTTGATATTATTAGTTAAGTGGATGTTTCATTTGATTTATCAGATTTAATATTTTAAAACAAATGATTTGACACAGATCATCTGACATACCAAATTGATGTTCTCCTACGACGATGATTTAATGACTATGTGAAAATTGTTTTTTCATGCGATGAATTTTCATTCAGATGAAATACATTAAAAGAGTAGAGGGGATGTATAATTTTTAGATAAATTGATTCTATAATGAGGATATGAGTATTGGCCATAGAACATCAGATAAAAAAATCATATTTTATGATCATTATTTACACTTACACAGGAATAGGGAGTTCACATGTACATTAATATAGTGGTGGTAATACCCTTATGTATGTGATGTATCTTATATAATTAATGGATGCAGTAGGTTTCCATTTCTGTTATATCATTGTATCACATATTTTGTATGTAAATGGGTGGTTGAAAATGAATCTAAGAGGTCATTGAAAAATTATCGAGTAGAAAAAGGACACTATTAGGATATGGGGAGGTCCATATCTAAATTAGATATATTTTGACTATATGAATATTTTGATATTTGAACATAAATTTCTAAGACCCAAACATTATATTGGAATTATAACATCCAATAATTTTTAAAAAAGGATAATATATTGTTTATGATGAATATTCATTACATTACAAAAAAACATGCCTGAAGATTATAATAGTTCTCAATTTTTGAACGATCTACAACATATTTCCTAAATATCATCCCTTTTGGTATTCATTCATAGAACAGTTCAGTATAACATGGGGAATGTAATCATAGGAAATGGTGATCTCAGATGCCCAATATAGTTTACCAGGGAATATATATATGAAGATCATGAGAATAAGGAACAAAATGAAGAATATAACATTTAAAAAGTAAATATTTCATATAAATGAACAAAATCTAGAATCATTGATTTAAAAATTCGATGTTCGTAAGATGTAAATCAAGATGGAATACAGAGTGATATCCATGAAATCATAACATAGAAATAAAACAAAATATTGTGGCATAGACATAATCATATAAAATAATTTCCACAGTATTGAAGGAATTAGATCCAAATCTATATTAGTTTTATGGGTTCACTCCACAAACCATTTCATGGTCATGTTTCACTCCCATGACCATATTACTATTCATAGTTCACTCCTGATACCACCATAGCAGACAAATTCTTTTAATGAATTAAGATCAATATATGTTCAAGCCATGTCTATCACATTAGATATAAAACATTACCCATTGCACTGAAGTAAGATATTTGTACCACCAATCTTACAATACAAACCATACATATGTTTTCTATAAGAAGATAAATATTTTTTCATATTAGTATCCATGGAATAAAATGCGTTTCCTAATCATCATTCAACCATAACATAACCCAAGGAAATGAAATGAGTTTCATAAATATCATTACATTAAAATAAAATTGTAAAACTAATTGTGATAGTATATTTGATTAAATATATCCGTTAAAAATTAACATCAATTAGTGTTTTACATGATGGAAAATAATTTTTAGAGACCACTAGTTTCATGACCCATCCCCTGGGGTTTGTTTCGTGACTACCCAAAGCCTTCCTCCCAATGGCCAGGGTCTAGTGACTAGTGCTAAAGGCATCAACCTGCAAGTGGGAGATATTTTCCTGAGTACCTATATGCACAAACACTCCCAACCACATCCCAAAACACTAAATGGGGGGAACCAGTACCACTAAAACAAGGTTGAGTGCCCGTAGAACTGAATGTTAGTGGGCTAGAATACAAACCCAAGAATGAACTGAAAACAACATGTTCCAAAAATAATCCCTAATGGCCATCCACAGAAAAACCCACCCGATCACGAGAGTAGTGAAACTAATAGAATCCAAAGTAGTATGCCTTGTCTGCTTGGTCTTACTGGGCCCCACCTGGTCCTATTTCACCAAGTCCACAGTCGAAGAGTCCCTCCGTCCCGTCTCCCTTAGCAGACTGGTCAAAATGTTGATAGGACCAGTTTGGGATATACCTAACACTAAGCGGGGGGGGGGGGGGGGGGTGAATCAGTGTTGGGGACTTTTTAAACCAATTCCAACTTTTATCCATGTACCTCTAGACCTGTTAGGATCTTGATTTTATTATTCTCTTTTCCCTGTCGCATGCAGTAATAAAAAGTAGTAAAGATATGCACACAATATTTTTACAAGGGTCACCACTCAATAAGGGTAGCTACGTCCTTGCCATGCATGGGGATGACCATTGCATGTATTCTCCATTATAATGTAAAATTCTGTTACAATGGAGTGGCTAGGAAAACAATTATCTATCCAGTGTGAGTCCCTACCCTTTGTAGGGGGGTGGAAAACAATCCTCTTCCCTGGACTGGTGAAAGCCTAGTCCAACTTGCAGCCTCTAGCTAGTTCTTTATACTGCCTCTGGAGACAGTCTCTTACAGCCTCTAGCTGGTTCTTTATACTGCCTCTAAAGACAGTATTCTCTCTGTTAAAAGAGTTTGCAACACCAAAAGAATATTTCACCTGTTGAGACCTATTTTATGTCATGGTGCTACTTTGTTCTTCCTCTATTCAATTATTACCTTCCTAGCAGCATGCAGGTAAACAACCACTTCTTTCTCTGCAGCAAACCTGAAAGCTGCACAATCTTCTCCCCCTTCTTCTTCAGTGCAAAACGAGCTACACTGAGATCGCTGCTGCTTCAATCTGCTGGAATCACAATCTCCCTTTGTGAATATCAGAACAATGAGGACTAGCTCATCTTAGCATAATTAGAATTAAACTACCCTGAATAATTGTCAGCCTTAAGTTGGGCATACTCTATTATTCTTCTTCTCTTCTTTCTCCTTGACATAGTATAATTACAGTGTCTTAATCTCTTTCTTCAATTCTCAATACCAACACAGGAGTGTATTGGTATACTAACATCTTCCTTGGTGCAGATATGAATTCAGTTACACATCTTCTTATTCTTCAATTCACAATGCACGATGATAGTGTTAAACACCAGTCGTGTGAGTGCGGTTCAACTTCTCTTTATGAAACCGAATGATTCACAGTTCTTTCTTCTTCAAAATGCTACTTCGAGAGTGCTATGCACCTATCAAATTCCCGCGAGAACCCCAAATTTTTTGCGCACCCTTCTAGGAGACTTGTGCGTAAAATTCAAGCCTTGCATGTAAAAACTCATTTTGGCGCGAAAAACCTTTTTCGCGCAACTCTTCTTTTTCGCGCAGAACTTCCTATTACATGCAACAGTTTATTTTCCGCGCAACACATCATCTTTTCGCGCAATACTCTATAATTCAATTTATTTTTCCGCACGTTAGAGCTTGGGATTGGTATATGTGTCGAGTCCTACCAAATGATAAGGGTTAGCCTCATATTTATAGGCATTTTTGACCTAGCGCGTAAAACACTAATCCGTGTGTAAAACCTCCTTCATGCACGTAAAAATTCTTTTTTGCAACTTCATATTTCGCACCATGCTTCAATATTTCACGCACCTCATTCCTTTTCCATTTTTAATCCTTCTAAGCATGAAGCCCCAATTGCACGCAAAATTCCACACCGCATTCCATATTTCGTGCAACTTCATCCTTTCACGTGACATCGTATTTCGCACAATGATCCAATTTTTCGCGCAGCTCTGGACATTGAAAATTTTTTAGTTTCTGATCTTGAAACACCTTTTGCATGAAAATCATCATTCCTCTATTCCGCGCATCCCGCAGATATTTCGCGCAACCCGCTAATATTTCATACACCGCTTTATTTTTTCACGCAACCTGCCTAAATTTCCACGCACTCAATGCCTTTATCATTTTTCGATGTTCTGACCTTGAATCATTCCTTGCATGAAAAAATCCAAACCACCTTAAACTGTTCTTTTCTGTCATCCCCAGATTGTCTATTGCTTTTTCATTTTCGCTCTTCACTTCTTCCCATAACCATTCTTCTGCTCTTATCATGAATCCCAATATCATGATATTTATCCGTTGATAGATCAGCTTTAGGATCGTTAGAGTTGCAATGGGAACTGAAACTTCCCTATCCCCCATCAGCATCATTATTTCCAATCAAAACTTTATATGACTGGCATCATCATTTCTCCCCCTTTCCTTCATAAGGGTTTCATCACAAGTTCTACTAACTCATGATATGTGTGAAATACATACCAGCAATGCATCGTTTGATTTGGAATATAATGAGAAATGCATGGCTACCTCAGAATGTCAAGCCCTTCAACATTCTCTCGTCTTTATAACCATCATTCTGCAAATCATGTGATTCTATTCTTCAAGTAAGATCTTGCATGGTTCACACGCAATCATGAATCATTGCATTGTCTTCTTAAAATCCTCATTCTTCATCAACCATCCTTAAATAGATGATACATCACCATTCTGCTCCAATCATCCTCAAATGGATAATACTTCTCTATTATTCATTGTTGTAAACAATGTGTCACCTTTGACACAAGTTCGTTGAACTTAGGATCAGTTCAACATTCGTCTGAATTAACTTCATAGAGAATTGCCCCACCATGACATCCAACGGTATGATTGCATAACAATTCTCCAGGAATCCTCAATTCATCTAATTTCCATTTACTTTGAATTCATTTTTCATCTCCTTCTTCATTTTGACTAGTATTGACAACTGTTGACAACCAATACAATCTTCATACACAAAGTGGTCCCAACAAATGTCAGTCATCTAAACTAGACACAATATGTTTAGGAGAATCCCGTACAATGGTGATTAACACAGTACTAAGTAGGGACCCCAATACAAAAAGGAAAGACCCCATATAAATTCCTAAAAGTAAAGAATGAAACAGAGATCAACTCACACATGGTATATTCTAGGGCTGTAAAAGTAGCATAATCAGTCACATCGTCGAGATCCTCGGTTGCTGTATAAGTCCTATAATGAGTACAGTCGGCCTTCCAAGTCACAAAAAAGTTATTCCCACTAACCCTGGACTAAATAGGTTCACCTCCCCATCACGTATCGTGGGCCTTCAATGTCATAGAGAGGTTCTTCCCAGTAGTCGTGGCCTACTGAGGTACTCCTCCTCACTGTGTACCGTGGGCCTGCTAAGTCACATAGAAGTGCATCCCACCAAGGGTGTGAAAATTCACAGAGAAGTGATTAACCCTAGTCCATGGTTGAGTCATACAGAGCCGAATGTTAGTAGTCCTCATGTCTCAGCCAACTACATGGTTCAGTGCATAGCATTCCATGGGGAACCACCCCTCATGGCCTTGATCAAATATCAGCCTTCATGAAAGTCACCACAGAGCATGCTTGAAGATATTCCTCCTTGATAGGGTCAGAACACCGTAAATGGATCATCAATCGAACACACAGTTTCAAGGTACGAGCATTTTTGTATCCAAGGTATTGGTTGCAACGGGCCCTGGTCCGATCTAGTCGGACTGACCTGACCATCCTAGCCTTGGTGTCCCACATACCCCGGTTCTTTAAGATGGACTCGACCTGACCTGTTTCTGGTTGTGGTCGGTCTGGTCTAACCTGGCCAGTTGGCCAGGCCAAATCGGCATCGCTGGACTAGGCTTGGTTGGCAAAGTGACCAGCATGCTGAGTCGCCCGACGACCCTGTCTAGTCCCACCTAACCCAAAGGGGGCACGGTTCCAGCATGCCGTTATTGGCCCAAAAAATTTGGTGACAGTCAGTCCCACTAGGTGTGGTTCCGGACCACCATCACAGGAGCCACCTGTCAGCATGGGTCTGAACCATCCCTAAAGGGGCACAACCCACAAGATGGGAACTAGTCGTGTGGTGCGGTCGGTGGTGCCAACCTGCGGGGAAATGGTTTGGATGTCACATCCAACTCCCACTGGCCTAGATGGTGGGGTCCCATCCACCAACCGTGGTCAAAGGACCACAGATTTTCTAGCCATCTAGACATCCTGAACATGGGTCATCCCTCCACAAGACACCCCACCTGACGTGGTGTCATCCAGTGCACTGCCATGGTTGACGAGCCACATCATCTAGGTCAACGTAGACTTCAGGTACATGATTCCACCTCCACGTGGCTGGTATGGCCGACCGCTACCGCTCCCTCCATCGGCGCCATCACCGGAGCCAGAGCGCCTGTAGGGAGCAAAGCGGACCACAAGATGTCCTCCAATGGTCTATTCTTCATGACATCAATGTCTACAACCTCTATGGTTCCCCCACTTCACCGAGGGGATCCCAACCCTTCATTACAATTATTTCAGGGGGTACAAAAACCATGAACGTACCTCCAGAGGCGCTCGGGCCTTGTCCATTTCACCTCGGTGCCTCCGTGTTAGATGTCTTATGATTCGGGAGGTTCGGGGAGTTTCCATTAAATAATTTCCTTTCAAGATTTGGACCCCAAATAAAATAACCCCATGAATAAAATCTCACTCTGGCATAATGCAAAAATCATTGATCTACCTTTTAATGGGTTGATATGTGTTCATCATTTTTAGAAATGGATTTAAAAGAACATAAAATCAAAAACCCTTATAGGTTATGACGCCTGATGCTGCGACATTCATACTTGAGGGATTAAGACGTTGATGTCACTTCCCAACTCCAATCTTGAAAAACAATTAATGATTATAAAGTTCTGTTCACATTCATCACTTGTCAATTCGGTGGAAGTCTTTCAGAGGTTCACTAGAAAATCCTACAAATTATTGAATCCCAATTACTATAGTGTGTTGAAATATAAAGTGAAACACATCTCAATGTTTCCATTATGAGGTGATAGTGCGCCATTACGTTGTTTTATTTATGAAACAACGTCGTTGATACACAACACAAAAGCGTCTATATGCAGTGAGTTAACAAGCCATTAAATGGCCTCATTAATGTGCATCATTTCCACCTCACTACTGCCCACAACCTCACCATCCAACACTCAACTGTGATAATGAAAATAAAATTATTGTTTTAAATTTTTTATTATTTTTCTCAGAAATTAAAAAAAATAACTTTTTTTCTCTGCCCTTTCTGGTGGAGGTTATGTAATTTCATGGAAAATATTGGATTTCTAACATCAATGGGGCCCTTAGATTATTAATCTGAGAATCAGTTCAAATTAAAGAATATCCCTCTCAAACATTTACTAAATGTTCCCCAAAAAATATCAAAAACCTTTTTTGGGCTCTCTGGGCCTCAGAATCCTTTGAGGTCGAATTTTTCAGCCTCCAAATACTCTCATATAAAAACAATTCATAGAAATTCCAAGAATTTACATTCTCCCCACCTTAGGGATTTATGTTCCAGTTATCCAAAACAACAACTAAACAAAAAGATGGGGGTACAGAGCATTAATTTTAGCCTCCGTCTCCCATGTGCTCTCCTTGAGATTCATGTAATTTCATAAGACGCGCATTAGAGGAATCAACCACCTATGTAGGACCCTCTCATGTCGATCCTCTATCTCCATGGGGAACTCTGCAAACGTCTCCCCATCATCAATTTCCATCTTACCTTATTCGATGACATGTGATGTATTATGCACATACCTCAAATGTTGCAACGCATGGAAAACATCATTCACCCTGTGCATCTGTTGGGAAAGAGCTAGGCGTTATTCCACCTCACAAACACTAATCACAATCATAAAAGGCCTGATGAACCTTAGATATAGCTTTCCACCCTGTCCAAATCTCTTCAATCCTCATCATCATGAGACCCGAAGTAACACATGACAACCCTCCTAAGAATCCATGGGTCTCCGTCTCCAGTCTACATAAGACTTCTACCTACTCTGTGAGATACACTTCCACTCCTGGATGATCTGAACTTTCACAGTGGTAAAACGTACCAACTCTGGAGCCAAGAGTGCTGAATCCCCTGGGTCTATCCATCTTATGGGTGATCTGCAAGGCTTCTCGTACGAGGCCTCAAATGGTTCCATTCAAATGCTGGAGTGATAGATATTGTTGAATGAAAACTCCACTACTACTAGGTGGTCCTCCCAACTACAACAAAATCAAGGATACAAGAACAAAGCTTGACCTCCACGGTCTATATGGTCTGTTCTGTCTGACCATCCATCTAGGGATGAAATGTCGTGCTCAAGCATAGTCATGTCCCGAATGCCTATTGAAATCCCTTCCACAATATGGCATGTAATGTGATCATCATGATCTGAGACACTTTTTGGAGTCACTCTGTGGATCTACACTATCTCTTGGATGTAGATGCATTTTAAGCCCTCTACAGTTCTCTTATACCAAGTGGGTAAAATGTGAGCTTCCTTAGTGAGTCGGTCAATGATCACCTAGATAGAGTCGTGACCCCTTGACCTACATGGCAACCCCATCATGAAGTCCATTGAGATATCATCCCTTTTTCACTCTGGTACCTCAAGTGTATGAGTCATGCCTACTGAATCCTGGTGCTCATCCTTCACTTGCTGACAAGTGATGCATCACAAAATGAACTTGATCAATGCTTTCTTCATCCCGGGCCACCAGTAATGATGCCATATTTCATGGTACATCTTTGAAATTCCATGATGTACCACCGAGGGAGATGTATAAAACAACCTCAATAACACCTCCCTCAACACTAATAGTACAAGGGTGTGATTTCTGAAAATGATTATGTGCTCCCCACCTATCCAAAATCCATCTGGAGATTATCCTAAAGATAACATAGCATTTCAGAAATCATATTCAACATCTACAAGTTGGTCCCCCCTAACACGCTATAAGAGTGGGGAGTAATAGTCATCGATTGGAGGTAATTAGCTTCACCATCATTCACAAAGGATATCTGCATCACGACTAAGTAGTTCGTCACCACACATTGAAGTTGCAACCTAGTCCTTTTGTGGAGCACTTCTGCAACCATGTTCTCCTTCTTAGGAATACAGATTTTCTCAAAGTCATGTTCATGAAGTATATTTAGCCATCAATTCTATCTCAGGTTCAAGTACTCATGGGAGAAGATATAACTGAGACTCTTGTGGTTAGAGTTAATGCTGAACCACTCACCCACCAAGTAGTGCTTCCACTTCATTATGGAAAAGAACATTGTTTCTATCTATGGGTCATGGTTCACGTAGTTTACTCATTCTACCTCGACTATCGTGAGCTGTAGGAGGTCCCCACTCACTCCTCTATTAGGACATAACTGATCCCAGTCCCTGATGCATCATAGTAAATTACATACCAAATTCCCTCCTCTAATAGTCTCAAGATTGGGGTACTAGTTAGTATCGACCTCACCTCCTAGAAACATAACTCGTATTTATTCGTCTACGCGAAGGTATGTCCCTTCCATGTCAATGCTGATAATGGTGCTGCTACCCTGGAAAAATCGAGAACAAACCTCCAATAGTAACCAGTGAACTCCAAGAATCATTGCACCTTAGTCACCCTCCAGGTAGGCTCCTAAGAAAGCACAACCCTGATCTTCACTTGATCTACATCAACTCAAGCCTCTAAGATAACATTTCATAAGAAATAGACATCCCGAACCCAAAACGGACACTTCTAGATCATACCATAATGATGGTGCTCTCAGATTCTATACATGACTATTCACAGGTGCACAACGTGCTCTTCTTATGAAACTGAGTAAATCAAGAAGTCGTCAATGAAGACTACGGGGAACCAGACGAGGTATGTCTCAAATATCCTGTCTATGATGCCCATGAACACTGCTGAGGAATTGGTCACGTCGAAACTAATCACCAAGAACTCATATTGTCCATACAGACACCTAAAGGCTGTCTTTTGTATATCTGCATCCTGTAACCATAGTTTGTGATAGCCTGATCTAAGTTCTATCTTTGAAAACCACTTCTCTCCCTTCAACTGGTCAAAGATGTAATCATTTCTTGGTAGTGGGTACTTCTTCATCATGGTTTCCCAGTTCAGGTTCCATATGTCCACGCACAACCTCAAACACCCATATGCCTTCATGGAAAAAACCATCGGGGCTGCCCATGGTGAAACACTAGGCCTTATGAACCCCTTCTACTTCAAGTCCTCCATCTATAGCCTCATCTCATTAATCTCCACTGGATCCATTCGATATGCTGGTGTAGATATTTATGTCGTTCCGAGGTACAATGTGATACATAATTCTACCTCCCTATGAAGAGGTATCCTAAGAAACTTATCAAGAACAAAATCCCTGTACTCGTCTACCAGAACAGGGATGCTTGGATTCATCTCCTCCACTACACCTAGCGTGAGGCAAGCCAACTACTTAGTGATTGGCTTCACCCTCCTCCGAGAGAGTCCTTGTGCTGAAAGGATTTCTTTATCTTCAGTGAAGTAAAATCTTGTTTCATATCCATGGACACACCACAATGTACGCCTAAAAGAATCAATCTAAGGATGGACTTTGGATAACCATTCTATACCCACGATGACATCGTAAGGAATTGACGCTTCTACTAAGAGATCCCATCCAATTCTCTCACATCCTATAGTATGCCCATACTAATTCTAATAGGGTTTTTTGAATGAATACCCTCTTGTAAGAGTCTCTACTTGTAATGATTGAGGCAAAGGCTCCACTGGAATCTCCGAGATCCGAATGAGATTCATGGAAAGGAAGGAGTAACTATCACCTGTGTCGATAAGTACTACAACAAGGGTGTATAATTCACATGTCATATCTCAGATCATCATTGGAGCGTCGTGGACATAAGACTCTACTTCATTGAGAAGAACTCTCCACTATCCTATAGCTCCCTAAGGATGGGGTGGTCCACCTAGGGGTGGGGCGGTAACACCTCAATCCACCACCCACCATCGGCTGCTCAGCCAGCTCCCCCGCCACGTCTATCTCCTAGTGGACATCCTTGCTCGAACCGCTGTCACTACATCGGGGGACCATCAACTATATGCTGGTCATCTATATGGATGGTTGGGAAGTCACATGCAATGTGTCCCTACCCACTGCATGACTAGTAATGCATGGCTCCTAACTGACTCCCTCTAGCATGGGAGTCTTACACTTCTGACCCTTAGTCTTTGGGTAATCCTCTTAAAGACCTGGCCTACTGGTTCCCTCGTGTCAACTTTCTATTTCCTACAGAATAATTTTCCACGTAGGTTCTGCTGGTATCTCTATCCACAAGTACCATCTCTTACACACAGCTCTCCAATATATTAGCTCATTCTTACGCCCCGTCCTGGGTAGGGATGATGAGAGACACAACTAAATCCCTGATCTCCCGCCTGATTCTTTTCTCAAAGGCCTAAGCCCTAAAAAAGGTTCTCTAACCGTATCTGTGGAGTATAAAAAATACTCCATGAACCTTGTCAAGTATTCATACACTGTTATGTTGTCCTACTGTAGGTGAAGCAGCTCCAGGATGTGCACATAGTGCAAGGTCGCGAGAAAAAACTCCTCCCATAAAAGCCTCTCAAAGTCAACCCAAGTGAGGGTTTCCTCATCATGACTCTGGACGGTAAAACTCCACAATCTTCTTACAAATCCATAGAGAAGGCTTGCTTCCATGTTTTCTATCTGGTCAGACAGTGTCCTCACCAAGAAGAATTCTCGTGTCATATCCTCCAACTAGTCCTCAACGACCTGAGGATCTGTCCCCCTTGAACCTCCGGGGTCTCTATCATTGAATCTAATGTAGGTCACTGATCCTACAAAATTCCTCTACTAGAACCACTAGTATTATATGTTGACCATCAGGTGGTGGTAGCATTGGTGACCCACCTGGGGGACCATCTCTAGAACTGGTCCCTGAATAGACGCCTCGTCGCTAGGCGGGCTATCCTCATGACCTTGTATCAAGATCCTTCTTGGTTTTCCACATGGAAAAATCTTATGTTATGAAACAAATGTACCATGTTTAAACAGTTATAACTAGTTTTATGACTCTTATTCAAAAAAATGAGACACCTAATAAACCTTTATTTTTATGTATTTAGAATAAAATATAATACAATGTATTGGTGTTTGGAAACGTCTTCCTCTACCCAAAAACTGGACTCCCTGAATCTATAAGTCAAACTCGCAACACATAACATTGTTTCCAAAAAAACAATAGTCTCCCAGTCATTGTGGTTGGACCGACCACCCTCTGAAACCACTTTGTCATGACCCATCCCTCGGGGCCCGTGCCTTGACTACCCCAACCCCCCTCCTGAATCCCAAGGGCTGCAAAACTAGCACTTATGGCATCAACCTCTAAGTGGGAGGAATTTTCATGAGTACCATTACACACACACACATGCCCAAAAACATCCCAACATGCTGAAAAGTGGAAACAAGTACCACTAAAATAATGTTGAGTGCAAGTAAAACTAAAATTATATGGGCCAGAATAAAAACACAACAAGGAATTGAAAATAGCATGAATAAAAATAAAACCCTAATCACCATCTGCAGAAAAGACTAACTGATCTTGAGAGTAGTGAATCTTAATGATTCCATAGTAGTATGTCATGTACTTCTGATCCTGCTACACCCCTCTTTGTCCTAGGCCACCAAGTCCACCGTCGATGTATTTATCAGTCCTGTCTCCCTTTCAAACCCATGTTAAAAAGTTGGTCATCTACACCATAAAAAACACGTGTGGGAAAATCCTGTGTAGGGGTGAGTAACAAAATACTCATTAAGGTCCTCAAAACAAGAAGGAAACACCGCACAACAATTCCTCAAAGTAATGCACAAATCACAAGACATCCCACACTAGGTACTTTATAGGGTAGTAACAGTTACATCATCAGTCACATCATTGAACACCTTTTCTAGTAGGAAATTCCTCCTATAAATAGTACACTGGTCCATCCTTGTCATGATAAAGTGCTTCCCACAAACATGGGATAGATTAGGTACACCTCCCCATTGCATACCATGGGCCTGAAAAGTCACGGAGAGGTATTTCCAACTAGTCATGGACTAGTGAGGTACTCTTACTCATCGCATAGCATGTGTATGAAATGTAACTGAGAAGTGATTCCCACTATGGTCCTGAAATGTCACAGAGTAGTGATTCCCATAGGTCCATGGTTGAGTAATACAGATTCGAATGTTAGCAATCTGCAGGTCTGAGACAACCACATGGTTCCGTACAAAGCACTCTTGGGAGAACAAATACTCAATCCCTTCATCGCATCTCAAATTTTATAAAAGTCACCATAGGGAATTCCAAATGATACTACTCATCGATAGGGTACCAACTTTTCAAACAACTCGTCATTAGGACATGCAGTTTTCAAGATATAGCCGTTTTAGAAAATAGGGCACCGATTTTGGCGAAGCTCGGTCTGACCTGGTCAGAACGACCCGACCAACCGAGTCTGGGGGGTGCGGTCCTATCCTGAAGGGGGAACACCCCCCCCCCCAAGTATGGGACTGACCATGCGATGCAATAGTTTCTGCCGAAAAGTCAGGATACGTCATGGCTGCCGCATACAGCTCCCCTTACCCCATGGGCGCTGGGGCCTTTCCACCGACTACAGTCGACAAACTGTAGCTTCACTAGCTATCTGGATGGCCCGAACATGGGATGTCCCTCCACGAGATGCCCCGCATGTTTCACATCTTTCAGGGAACCAACATGGAAAAGATCCACTACATCCAAGTCAACGTGGGCCACTAGTGCGGGCCGCCTCTTCCACACGACTGGCGAGTCCAGTTGCCCTCGGTACCGCCATGGCTGCCACCGCCAGTGCCGGCCGGGAGCATAGCGGACAACCAGACGTGATCTGGTGGTCTGTTCTTCAATTAATCTGCATTTTTGGCTTATGTGGGGCTCCCTATTTACTATGGGGATCCTGAACCCACAATTCCATCATTTCAGGGGTATGACAACCAATAATGCACATGTGGAGGCAGTCGAGCCTTATTCGTGTCGGCCCAGGGCCTCCGTGTTAGAGGTTTAAAAAAGAAGGAGGTTTGGGGATTTTATGTTCAATCATTCCATGCGATGATTTGAACCCTAAATAAAATTACCCCATGAATATAATCACCCTCCTACATAACACACTGATCATAGATCAAAATTTTCATGAGTGGATCCATGTCATCATTTTTAGAATTGGATGGGGAAGAACATAAAATAAAAAAACCCTACCCCTTATGACGTATGATGCCACGACATTTGTCCTCGAAGGCTTAAGATTCCGACGTCGCTTCCCGAATTTTATCTTTGAAAGGGGTCAAAGGTGATGAAGTTCTTCCAGCATTCTCCATACTTCGCTAGGGTGGATGTTCGTTAGAGGATTACCATAGAATCCTATAAATTGTTTAATCCTTATTTCCCCAATGCATATAATTATAAACATATCACGTCACATATTTTCGATTATAATGAGATTTTGCATCATTACTATGTATTATTAATGAAAAAACGTCGTTGTTATGCATCATTAAGGAGTTCTTAGGCTACTATTTAATGATCCATTAGTGAGACTCATTAATGTGCCTCGTCGCCACATCATTGCTACCCCATCACATCATTGTCTTCCAATCAACTTTGATATAGAAAATAAAACAATTATTTTAAATTATTTTATTATGTTTCTCGAAAAGTATGAAAAAAGTAACTTTTCTGATCTGCCCTTTTTGGACAATGTTATTTTATTACTAGGTGAATCCTAGCGTTCTGAAATCAATGATTACCTCATATTATTAATATGTATAACGGTTCAAAAGATAGAAATTATCCCTCCCACATGTACTAAATGTACCTTAAAAATATTTCAAAAAACCCTTTCTGTGTTCTCCAGGCCTCGGATCCACGTGTCGTTGAAATGTGTGGTCTTGATATAATTCCATATAAATAAAAAATTTAAATGGAAATTCCAAGATGTTATGTAATTCCCTAACCCCAGAAGCCCAGAGTTGGTGGCTTATTTTAAAACATAGGCATGATTATCAAGAATCAAGTCCTGAATGACTGATCTATTTAACAGTCTTGGACAATAAATTATATAAATGAATGTTACATTACCCATTAAAACCTAAAACAAAACATAAATAATCCATTGAGAGTGAAATTAATCACCAAGATTAAACCTACATATCAATCATGACACACATCCTAGAATCTTGGAAAAAAACATAAGTAAGGGGTGAGTTCAAATGCCCAGTAAGGGTAAATAATTTTTTGGAAGCTATAATATTTTAAGCAAAGATCTGTAGTAAAAAAACCATTTAAACATAAATATGAACATAATATCTAAAAAGTAAATAAAAAATTACCATATAAACATGCAAGAGGATATTATACTAATTGAATAATCACATGTAGTAACTAATTTCATAACAATCTAATGCATAATGCCAGACATCATAACCCCATAGTCAAGGCCTCATGCAATGAATACAAATAAAAAAACATTCAAGGCCTTGTGCGAAGACAATAAATTGTCTCATGATACCTACCAATGCATTGAGGAGCTGTAGTGGGATCCACCCATCACTCACTAAGTCCAAAGAATTCCTCATATAAAAATGTTGAAACATAACATAAGCCTTCAAATTAGAACTAGTATATAGAATATTAATTCAATAACCATAAACCATGAATTATATAAAAATAAAACATCCACTATCAAACATATCACAAAACATTAAATACAATATAGAATATTGTATTATAATAAATCAACCTCAATCAACAATAATATCCAGTAAATGATTTTGACATAGTTGAAAATGATCACTAATAAACTTTGAGAAAAATATCCATTTTTATAAAATCACTTAAAAGTGATGTATTTATAAAAGAAATTGTCAAAAATATTTTTTTGAATAAAAGTGCCCCAGGTAACTTTGAGTCTTTTAAATGGAATTATCATTTTAAAACAATCATGTCCATATTAATAAATCCTTAAAATCATTTTCAAAACATATAAATTAGTTAAATATATTTATAAAATTGAATCTTCAAATAATTTAAATGATGAGATGCTTAAAGATTACCTCAAATATAACATTATGAGATTCATTTTGAAATAATTTTTATGAAACATGTACATGGATGATAATTTTTTTTCAGTAAATACATAAACATAAACAATCTCGGATAATAAAGAGATTGATAAATAAACCCATACCATGTACATTTCTTTGGTCAAGGGTATGTTTAAACTCATGTATAATGACCATAGTATGTTATTAAATCATGAAAGAACCATATTCATATTTATGATATCAAAATTTATTCCTTTATGGATTTATACTACCCATTTAATAGTAATTTCTATGATAAAATAACATTTCCTGTAATAATCGCTTTGTTTATCGTATGTGTTTCAACATGTTATTCTTCATCGTAAAACATATATCATGATTTAATTGACCCGAGAATATAAAACATTATTTCTATATAATATATATTCAGAATATTAATATGTATAATAGATAGATATATGAAATGGAAAATACAGTTTATGGAGATGGGAGGCCGTACATATGCATAAACGCCATTTTCGTTTTCATATCATATTGATCGGATGTAAGTGAATGTGATATATGTTTATATATATATATCCAGTAGAATTATTATTTCATATATTACATAGTAATTAATAATAAATATATTTATAATTATTTTTGAATGGTGAATGTAGAAATAAATCTCATCAGGCTGTGGAGACGGTAAGCCGTAAGTATGCACGAACGATGATATCATTCTCTTGATGGTGAAATTGCATTAATTAAATTTTATATCATATATATAGAATCATTAACATTTTTTATTTATTATTTAGATCAATTATATGCATTATTATACCCATCCAAACAATGAAGTGTTGAATAACAAACTACACCACGACATGGAGACGATAAGCCGTACGTACACACGTATGGTGAAATTTTAATTCATAGGATGGATAGAATAATGAATATGGTTGTACCATATTTATAATAACATAATATTATGTAGAAGTTACTAGATTTAGTATTTTTCTTATGGAATCAACAGTGAAATAGGAAGTGGATGAAGAAAAGAACTTAGAAAAAGGCGAGGAAATTACTACATCTTCTTTGGGTGAACATTTTGATTTGATCAAAAGGGCACCATAGGATGGATTTCTAATCAAAGTAAGGACTCTAAGTTGTGTTTAGGGTAGTTGGAAGGTTATTTGAGCTGGTTTTTTCCTTATCCAAATGGATTTGGATGTGTGATTGTGAGAGAAATAGAAGTAACCTTTTATAATAGAGGTGTGTGTCACTTTTGGAAAATCCAGAAAAATTATATTATTATCGAACACTTTTCAGATTATAATGTCTCCAAATGAATTTATTTCAAGGATAAGGGTTTTATGGGTTAAAGTACTCTCAAGAAATAGGTATTCGACAAGTTTAGGTCACCCTATTAACCTTTAATTTTAGATTTATCTCTTAGTTAAATAGTTTAAATTGTATGCTGCCTTGTTGTATTTTTCTATTACATGGTAAATAATATTACTATAATATGAAAAGATAACATAAAGTGGTTCATTAATGAAATATCCATCATTATATATGTATTTTTAAAGATCCTTTGATTTTTAGGGAAATTATATCATTTAATAATATAGTCTTTGTTTTCAAATCACATTTATATCAATTTTGACACTATTTTGTATTTGGTTATTGTGAAAGTAAAAAAAGTTGATTACTTCGAAAGGAATATATTAAATATATAATAACATGTCATATTAACCTGTAAAATAATTGGAATTCATAAAAAAATTAAAATTTGGATTTATTTTTATATTTATAATATCAATTGTTTTAATCTTTCATTAATATGGTAATTACTGCATTATCATTGTGTCATATAAAATTTAATTATTTAATGCCTAAAAATTAAAAAAAATAACATGATATAGGAAAAAGAGTTAAATTTATATTGAATATTTATAGTAGAATTTATCTTATGCATAACCATATATTAAAAATGGTTTAGTAATTAGAATTTGAATTTATCACTTTTAAATCCCCTTTAAATAAAATAATAATAAATGTTCTAATATAATACAAGTGGATAAAATAGGATCATATATTATTCCTAAGGTTTATTTTGGCCAAAAAAACGTATCCAATACAATTAAGACATGTGTTAGGGTAATTATAATATCATTTTACAATAAATTACCCAATTTACTTTTAACTTTGGTAAATAAAATTAAACAGTTACTAATCACCAAAAAAATTTCATCCTTTTCAACCACATTTTACTTAATCATGTGAACTGTGTCTCTAAAAGTTTAGAAATTAAATTCACAAAAGTAGTTGCAAATTTAAAAATTTGCTTAGATGGTGGGTAAATGTTTCTTGAAGGTGTGTAAAAATACGTTAAAATGGTTCAATAAACGTTTATATATTGAATATTTTTATAAAATGACTTTAATGACTTAAATTGAACTAATTTTGGTATTATATAACTATTTTAAAACAAATTTTCATTAAAAAATAAATATTTAAAGGAAAAAGTCTGTTTTATGTACTATGCAGAATTTATCAATATTCATAAAAAAATTGGAAGATTTCAGAAAAATAAAAAAATTCAACCTAATCTTATTTTGATATTATGAATTAAAAAATGATGTCTATTTTAATAAATTCAATACATATAAGTTTCTCTTAATTAATTTAATATTATTTCCCGTTGTCAAAAACATAAAGCTGGTTTTTGAGACGTAAAAACTATCAAAAGATTGATATGTGTTTATGTACAATTTCAATGTTAAATTATTTTCAAAGAATAAAATTGGATTAAATTATAAAAATATAATTTAATTAATCTTCATAACTGTTCAAAGTTATAATTAATCAATATAAATTATTTTTATTAAAAAATATGTTTTCAAATTTTTTTTTGTATTTTTCACTATTCGTCAAAATATGGAAATTATTAGAAAAGTTCAAAAAAATCATCCAAACTAAATTTTTATGTCCCTATTCTAAATAAGAATTTAATTTCATTAAATTGAATATATAAAAGTGTGAAATATTGGATATTAAAGGGTTCTACCTTAAAAGGTGGAAAAACATCAATTTTATTTAAAATTTTCATTTATCCAAAAAATTGAATTTGTCCTTATATTATGTATAATAAACACAAAAGATGAATGTTAAAATTATATTGGATATATATATATATATATATAATTACAAATAGGGTTAATAATATTCATTACCTCTTTTTAAAACGACTAGTTTGATATGTCTTAATGCGCTTGAACCCGGTGTTTTGTGTAGCGCAAGATATTGAATTACTTTAAAGAGATAACATTCTATAAAATCATTGGGTGTTAGATTCTCTGTTCATTTAATAAATTGTGTCATCACAATTTGATATTGTTCTTCAAAATTAAATTTTTGAAAATAGAAAATACAAATGTTGAAAACCCACATTGAAAAGAGGGATAATAATATTTAGTCTTAATAAGAGTGAAAGAGAAATGAAAAGGTCACAAAAAAATTTGGGTTTAGAATAGTAGAACATTAGTTAAAATTATATACACATAATTTGAGAAAAAATGTAAATATTTTTACAAAGTGATTGAGGTCATCAATCAAAAACAAGTGAACAATAAATGTAAAATCGAGGTCCTCAAAGACATCAATCTATGATGATTTGAGGTATCATCGGTTCAAAAAAACATAAGATATTAGAATAACACATTTTAAAACTCTTTTTTATGAGTATGGATTAATTTATATCTAGATATGAACTCAAGAAAACATAATTTTTTTAATTACCTATCTTAATCATAATATCGCCATTGGTTGTGGTTTGATCTATTTTCACTCCCTCCCTTACAATAGGAAATTAATGTTCAGAAATGATTTTTTTCTCTTAATTCACATTTGATAAATCATGAGGTCCACAATTATTTCCAAAATCCTATTTATAATTACATAAATCCAAATGTTTAGGTAACAGTATTCAATAAACTATACTTTAACCTCATATAAAATATCATGTTCTCAACTTACACCATTCCAACCTGTAAACTTATACAAAAATAGTTGTGTCCAAACTCACAGTCTAATAATTTATATGGAAGGTAAGAATAATGAATATCATTTTTCCACATAATAACATGTGAAAATAATCATCAGGTATTTTCTCAAAACATGGTAACAACCTGAATTACCATAAAACCGTACAGAATATGTTCATGTTTCCTTATTCCATATGGAATACTAGATATACTTCATAAATCCAAAATTTTGTAAACTCTCACAATAATCGAATAAACAAACAATTATTTAGTTTCACGGTTTCCAAGAATATCCAATATAATTTTTCTAAATCAATCATATCTTATTACGAAATCATTATCTCAATTTCAGAAACAAATTAAGGGTTATATTTCCCTTAAACATATATTTTCTAAAAGTAATTTTCATGTTATTGAGTCACTTTTCATAGAACCATATAATCTCAAATCCTCAATAAAATAGTACTATAGTAAAATCTTTATTTATTTCAAAAATTTATATAACTTATACACCATTGATACAACACCCAAATGACATAACATAAGAACAATAATAATTCATCTTCATCTGCAGTTGTATCATAACTTGATTATCATCCAATAGAATCATTTGGGGTATAATGTGATGATTGGGAAATTGATTCACATAGTGACCCAACTCCTTGCAGATGAAGAATTATACATTTGAAACCTTTTTCTTTCCCTTGAAATAATGAACTTAGTAACCTTATTCAACATACTTATTATAATCTCCCATTCCATTCAAGGACTTCCCAGGGTGATTATTTCTAATTTTATAACATATGGGAAAATCCTTTTTCCCTACTATCTTCTATTCATCTTTCTCTCGACAATCCTCTTCTTTTATGTATTCCCTTCATATAAATCTATCTCATAGAGTTCATTACATATCTGATAAACACATTATACTATTTCTTCATATGATGTATATAAGTGGGAGACTATTTACCTTATAGATGTTGGATTAATGCAATGAAAGATATGATCCTTATGACTTTTTGGATCATACGTTTTCATAGATTTATCATTCCTTATACTGGGTGCCATTTCTAAATGACGACATACACTAGGTCAGATCATACCATACTTTATAATCCAAAAACATAAAAAATTATCAACATTAATGGAATATTTTCATCCATCATGTTTCATAATCATAAAAATGGTTTATTTTCGAGAATAATTACTAATAAATCCTTCATAATTTTTTGTAAATAAAATGTGAATTATCCTAAACATATCCCTCGGGAGTGTTGTAACCAATAGTTCAGCAAAACCCATTTTTGTGCCGAAGTTCCCATTCGAGTCTAGATAAAAGGTGTATTTTCAGGTTTTACCCTTAGATACATTTCTTCCAGAGGCGCCTCTACCTGCTCGTATCCAGGCTGGGATGTATTTCATGTAAAACCCACATAATGTCTACATTACCAAATCATTTTGGTGTTATTCTATACAAATACTCAAAGTCCATCGTAGGGTTATGATCCATAATCTATGTGTTCTAAATCTATTTCAAAGGTTGTTTCTAAACTTCTTCTAATCCTTTGAGAGTTCCATTATTCCCCTAGCTTAACCCTACATATCAATCATTTCACACTTCCTGGAATCCTGGGAAATCAAAACATAAAAAATTGGGGAGTTGATATGCTCAGTAAGGGTAAATAATTTTGCTGAAGCTATAAACATTTTAAGAATGATGTTTAATAAAAACAAAAGCTGTTTAAGCATAAATTTAAACATAATATTGAAAAATTAAAACAAACATTAACATATAAACAAGAACATAGATATTGTACTTATAGAATAATCACATGTAATAACTAACTTCATAAAGAGGGAATGCATAATGCCAGACATCATAACCACCTTGTCAAGGCCTCTTACCAAGACTAAAAATAGACAATTTTTAAGACCTTGAGACAAGACATTAATTTGACTCATGAGACATATCGATGCATCAAGGAGCTATAGCGGGATCCACCCATCAATTACTATGTCCAATGCATTCCTCATATGAAAAATTTGAAACCTAACAAAAAAATTCATATTAAGACATAATTATAAAATGTTAATACATTAACCATAAACAATGAATGTTATTAAAAGATCACGTCCATAGTAAAACATGTCATAACTCATTCAATATAATATGTATGATTGTATTATAATAAATCAACATCAATCATGAAAAATATTTTATAAAGGATGGTGACATAGTTAAAAATGATCAGTAAAAGTCTTTGAGTGAAATATCTCATTTTGTGAAATCATTTAAAAGTAATGTTTTTTAAATGAAGTAATTTAAAATTAATTCATGAATAAAAATGTCCCATACAACTTTGAATATTTTGAAAATGAATTAACATTTTAAAATAATCATGTCTATAAAAATTAATCATTAAAATAATTTTTAAAACATGAACATTAATTAAATAGATTTAGAAAAATGAATCATTGAAACATTTAAAATGATGATATAGTTAAAGAGTAAATTACTGAAAACATTTTAAGATTCCTTTTGAAAACATTTTTATGGAACATGGACATGAAGGACAAATATTTCCAAGTAAAGACATACACATAAACAATCACAGATAATAAAGAGATTGAGGAATTAACCCTTTGTACTTTTCATTAGTAAAGGGTATGTTTAACCACTGGTATAATGACCATAGTATGTTATTATATTATAATAGAATGATATTAATATTTATGATTTTATACTTTATTCATTTATGTCCTTATACTACCCATTTAAAAATAATTTCTATGTTAAAACAACACTTTGGGTAATGATGACTTTCTTTATCATACATGTTTCATCATGTTATTATTGATCGCATTTATCATATCATGATTTAATTGATTCCATAATATAAAAAATTATTTGTGTATAATATATATTCATAATTTAAATATGTATAATATATAGATATATGAATTGGAATGCACCATCTATGGAGATGGTATGCTATACATACGCATAAACGCCGTTTCTATTTTCATATCATATTGAACAAAAGTACGTGAATGAGATATATGAATATATATATATATATACAATTGAATTATAATTTAATATATTACATACTCATTAATAATATATATATATTTATAATCATCGTTGAATGGTGAACATGGAAATGGATCTCATCGCGTCATGGAGAGGGTAAGCTATACGTACGCACGAGTGATGATATAATTATATTTATGGTGAAATAGAATGTAATTGGATAGTATATCATATATACAGAGTCATTAAAATGTAATTTTTTTATTTATATCAATTAAAATCATTCTTATACCCATCCAAAAAATGAAGTGCTGAATAACAAACTACACCAAGGCGTGGAGATGGTACGGCGTACGTACACACATATGGTGACTTTGTCATTCATAGGATTGATAGAATAATGAATATGGTAGTAAAATTTTTATAATAAAATTGCAGTATGTATAATGTAATGGTGTTATTATTTTGGTATGGAAATAATAAAGAGGGATAATGTGGAAGTAGAAAATAACTTTGAAAGTGGTGATTAAATTATTACCACTTCTCTAGTTTCTTTATTTTGATTTGATCAAAAGGGCTCTTTAGGATGGCTTTTTGATAAAATTAAGACCTCTAGGTTTATGTGAGGGAATTTGGGAGGTACTTCATTAGTGTTTGGCAAATAAAAATTTCTATGGTTGTGTGACTGTGAGATAAGGGGAAGTACCATTTTATAAGTGAGGTGAGGGTTACTTTAGTAAAAGCTTGAAATATTATTTTATTATAAAATATTTTTCGTTTTCTAATGGATCCAAATGTATTTATTTCAAGGATAAGGTTGGGAGGGGTCTAAAATCTCCCAAAAATAGGTTTAAGCATGTTTAGGTCGCCATATTATCCTTATCTTTTTTATTTATCTCTTCGTTAAATAGTTTATCTTTTATAATTCCTTCTTTATTTTTATATTACATGGTTAATAATCATAATATAATATTACGAGATAACCTCAAGTGGTTAATTAATGGAATATCTATCTTTATATAATTCCTTGGTCTTATCCTTATATTTTAATGAATATTATATCATTTCATAATATAGTATTGGTTTTAAAAACCCATTTTTGTCAATTTTGACACTATTTAGTATTTTGTTTTTTAAAAGTAAACAATAAATTATTACATCAAAAAAATATATTAAATTAATCAAATAATGCCATATTAACATATAAAATTAGTGGAATGAATCAAACTTTTCAATTTACATTTATTTGTATATCTATAATATCAATTGTTTTAATCATTCATTAATAAGGTAATTACTGCATCATCATTGTGTCAATAATAAATTTAACTATTTAATGTATGAAGATTAAAAATAAAAAACATGATATTTGAAATCTTTTAATATTTATATTGAAAATTAATAGAAGAATTTATATTATGTACTAAACAATATAAAAAAATGTTTTAGTTATTAAAAATTGAATTTAACACTTTTAATTGTTCTTTATATAAGATAATAATAAATGTCCTAATCTAATCTAAGTGGATCAAAGAGGATCATATATTATTCCTATGGTTTATTTTGGTCAAAAAACACATATACAATATAATTAGGTTATGTGTTAGGCTAATTATAATATCATTTTTACCATTAATTCCCTTATTAAATTATAACCGTGGTAAATAAAATTTATATGTTACTATTCACCAAAAATTATTTTTCATCCTATTAAACCACATTTTATTTACTAATGTCAACATTGTGTCTCCAAATTTTGAAATTAAATTTATAGATGTATTAAAATTATGTTTTATGACAATTTTGAAATGTGCCTAGAAGGTGGGTAAATGTGCCTAGAAGGGGGGTAAAAAGTCATTAAAATGGTTGAATAAAATTTTATCTACCTAATCATTTTAAAATATTATTCCAATGACATAAATTGTACTAATATATATATATTTTATGTATCTACTATAAGATAAATTTTTTATTAAAAATAATTTTTTAAACGAAAAATTCAGTTTTTATGTACTATGCAGTATTTTCCCTATTCATCAAAAATTGAATGTTTTTAAAAAAAACCCTAATATTTACCATCAGCAAATTTTGATATTCCGGATCCAATTATTTTTTATTTTTCCTAATTAAAAACATAGAATTTCATTAATTAATTTGAAATTATTTCCATTTGTAAAACCAAAAAGTGGGTTTTTGAGAAGTAAAAACTATCAAAAGATAGATACGTGTTTATGTCCAATTTAAATGTAAAATTACAACCAATGACTAACATTTGGTTAAATGATAAAAATATAATCTAATTAAACTTTACAACCATTCAAATTTATAATATAAAAATAGAAATTATTTTGATTAAATAAATTGTTTTTAATTAATATTCAGTATTTTTCACTATTCATCAAAATATGATTGTTATTAGAAAAGTACAAAAAATTTATCCAAACCAAATTTTTTTGTCCCTATTCTAAAAAATCAATAAATTTGTATAAATTTAATATAAAAGTGTCCATTATTGGATTTATAAAGGGTTCTCCACTAAAAGGGGGGAAACTACATTTTTAGAAAAATACTTCTTTTATTTGAAAAATTGAATTAGTCTTTATATTATGTATATGAAATACCAAATATGAATGTTAAAATTACATAGGATATATAGATATATATATATCAAATTCAAAATGTGGTTAATGATATTCATAACAGCTTTTTAAAATACTTGTTTGAGAGGTCGTGATGTGTTTAAAATCGGTGTGGCATGTAACACGAGCTATTAAGTTACATTAAAGAGACAACATACTGTGAAATCATGGGGCATTACACATTACAAATAGAAAAAAATTCATTAGGAAAATATCCTTTATTCATTTAAAATGTTCTTTGTGTTATAATAACAAACAATTTAATAAGGAAACATTTTCATTTAAAATAACCTTGTAATCTTAAAATGGATTTTCAAATAATTGAAGAATCATGTTGATGGAATATTCAATTTAGGATATATATGTCAAAAATATCCATTTCATATATTTTTCTTGGTAAATTCATAAATATAACAGTTCAGAAAAAAGTTCCTTCATATCATTTCATAAAAAATAATTCATTTGTAAAAATAAAATTAAATATTGATAAATTGATAGAATTTTTTTAAAATATTCACAGAATAAATGGATATGGAAGATAAATATTCCACAATGGAGATTTAAATTGAATAAATACTTATTATTAATGAGATGCTGAAATAATCAATTGTCACATTATATTCAATTGAGGTGTATGTCAAATTATAGAAATAAAATTATATTGATATAAAATTACCAAAAAATTCAAAATAAGAAAAATAAAATTTAGTAATGGGAATTATCTACATTAAAATAAAGAAATATGTAATGTATAATGAATGTGTCCCACATAAATGAATGTTAGACAAATAAATCCATTACCATATTTCTTAACACTATTCGTACTTTTGAAAACCTCATTAATAATAAATATATGATTAATATAAATCTATTATAAATCATATTAAATTATATAATACTATTTATGATTTACATATGGACATAAATTGTGATGACCTGCCAATTCTCATTGTCTTAAGAGCACAACGAGTCATTACTAGGCCTTAAGTGACATCCTCAAGACGCCAATGGCTGGTAATAAATGCTGAAGGGTTTCAAATACATGTTGGGGACAATTTAACATTTAATTAATAACCCAATGAACCAACCAACAATAACTAAAAATTTACTATATGATGTATGGACAATTGAAAGAAAGCTAATCCGCTTCATTTAAGTCAAACACATCAAAGTACACAACAGCGGATTAACAACTCCATAATCTCAAAATACACCAAGAAACCCTCCATGGTTCCACACCAAGATCCATGATCCAAAAACCACCACATCACCCTAGTATCACCCCGAACCACTAGAAATGAGATGCCTTACCTTTACCTGTGTCTTGGAATACGACATCTGGAAAAGCACCAAAGTGCCAAAGTAAGGGTGAGTATAAAACTTAGTACGGTTTCCCCAATGACTTCCCTACTCATGCCAGTAGGATAGAAGAGTTTCAACAATTATATAAAACAATCAGTATAAAACTATTTCTCATATGAAGTTTATAAATAAATATAAACATGTTTCCAAAACCATTAATTACCAAAACCATACAATTGAAATTGAAACCAACTTTCCAGCAAGATATTTTTTCCAGAAAAATAACCAATCAATCAGTACAACCATTTCCCAATATCCCTATATCAGCATACCCAAAAATTTATCAAAACCATGTAACCAACCACACATGATACGTTATGACAATTCCATACTCATGAGCAGTTTCTCGTCGATCTTCCAAGTCGTCACAAGGTAATTGTTTCCCATGTTCCATCAATACTTTGGCAGCGAGAAAAAGGTCTTATTTCAACCAAGCCCCATATATGTAATTCCGATGTGCCATTAAACCATTGGTACTGAGAAAAAGGTCATATTTCAACCAATCCCCGTATATGAAATATGAACACACAACACATATGCCCAACGATCAAGCCAAAATAAACCTTTCAATAAAAACACCATTTTATTGAAAACTATTTCGGTCAAAAGAATTTCAATACCAAACCATTTAAACTCCAAACCATTTCATTAAAACTCTTTATTTTATTTAAAACCATTTTTATTGAAATCCACTTTTTAATCAACCATTTATAAATTCTAGAAAATACATAATTTAAAATCATCATTTTAAATTAAACCCCCTTTTGCACAATTACTCACCAAGATCACACAATTTCACAAAAACTATAAATCCTAAAAAATGATTATTTTTCTAGGAATTTCATAATAAATAATCCAATTTGAATCTAAGACAATCAATTCTATCAAGAGTAGTAGAGATAGAAGCCTCCTACCTCAAAGGTCTTGACGACACTATAACAGTAGACGAAGAACGCACAAGAAATCATGACGATTTTCCAAGAGCGGCCTTAGATCTATTATCCTAGAAGGACCACGAATCAAAATTAAAATATTTGGCATCAAAAAACGTTTATATATCCACTATAGGTTCAGAACTAAGATAGAATGGAGATCAGGGATGTAGATCTAAGAAGATCTATGAAATCTTGACAAACCCTAAATAATGGGGACACACCTTAAGAATATGACTCGAAATCACCAAGGGAAGGAACCAAAATGGTTTCAAATCGTGTGGGAAAGGGTTCTATAGCATTCTAGGGACAGTAATATCGAATTAGGGTCATTTGGAATCCAAAACGAAATTAATAGAGCAAAAACAAGCATGATCCTAGAAAATAGGATCGAGATTTGATCTCTACGCAAGATTTGACCACATAGTTTAAGCCAACTGTGTATGGGTTGTGCGACCTTAATTATCGTAATAAAACTCCTTATAAAACCACCAAACTCTCCCATCCTACACCTTTACCCTTTTTATGGAAACACATTTTTTATGGAAACATCACACTTTATGGAAACACCCCAATTTTTGGAAATATCACACTTTATGGAAACACCCCAATTTAAGGAAACAACCAACATTATGAAAATATCCAAATTTATGGAAATATCCATAATTATGGAAACATCCAAATTAATGGAAGCACTATATATTATGGAAACACTCAATTTTTTTTTGAAACTCTCTATTTTATGGAAAATATCTATTTTATTACACACCAAATTAATAAAAAATGAGGAAAAGGGTTATGTACACAATACTGGGGGTACTAAATTATCCCCACCATTGGTCTTCCAATCCTCAAAATGTAGAAAACCCCTATTAGCCAAAAGAGTTCTGGCCACTGCCCTTTCATTTCCTTCTCACGTTCCCAAGTCTCTTCCTAAATCTGACCATGTTGCCATAAAACCCACACTTGGTTGACGCTTTTCCCATGTAAAAATTAATATTGTCTATCTAGGATCCGCACTAAAATATGTACCAGTGATGAATCGGGTTCTAGCTCAACTTGATCCCATCTGATCACATGGTCGGGATGAGGGTGATACGTTTTTTTTAACTTGGATACATGGAATACATTATGCACCAAACTAAACCATGGTGGTAATGCCATTAAATATGCCACCTTTCCAATAGGATCTAGTATCACAAAAGGGAAAATTTATATATGAGATAACTTGCCCTACATCCTGAAATGATGATTTCCAAGCCTTGGATAGATCCTCAAGAAGACATGATCACCCACAACGAATGACAACGGTCTTCGATGGTGTTCTGCATACGATTTCTGACGACTCTGAGCTATCTCCATCCACTTTTTAATAAATTGGATCATTTATGTTGATTCTTGGACAAGGCTTGGCCCAACTATTGAATTTTCACCCGTTTCCACCAATATAGTAGAGAACGACAAGGACGCCCATACAATGCTTCAAACGGAGCCCTGCATATTGAGGCTTGATAGCTGTTATTGTATGAGAACTCCACTATGGGAATATAATCCCCCTATGAGCCACCAAAATAAAATACACAAGACCCATTAATTTATAATAATGTTTGTGTTGTCTGGTAGGATTTCCCATCAGTTTGAGGATGATACGCGATGCTCATAGTCAACTGAGTTCCAAGGGCTTACTCTAATGATTTCTAGAAATGAGATGTGAACCTCAGATCTCTATATGAGACTATTGAAACAGGTAAAACAGGCCTCTTTACCACTTCTCAGATATAGATTTTTGAAAGATACTCCACCGTATGAGTTTCACAAATTGGGATTAAATGGGATGAATTGGTTAGACGGTCCACTATCACCCAAATTGCATCGTGTTTCCAGACTATTCTTGGATGACCTATAACAAAATCCATTTCTATTTGATACCATTTCCACACTGGGATGGGAAAATATTGTTACATACAAGCTGGTCTCTAGTGCTCTGCTTTAACATGCTGACATGTTAAGCACCACGAGAAGAACTCGACCACCTTCCTTTTCATGCCGCACCACGAAAACTACGCCTTCAATGCCTTATACATATTCTATGTACTTGGATATACAACCCATATTGAATGGTGGTATGAATGAAGTAGTTGTTATAGAAAAACCATATGTACAACCATCTGATCTCTGAAACACAAAACTGAACCTCCATCAAGATTCTAGCCATCAATGGTCTCCCCACCATTGAGTTATGAACTTACAAGTAGTCATTCTGCATCAGACATTTGTGCCTCTTTGATCATTTTTACTAAATCACGAACAAGCGTACCTAAAATGAAGACAACTAAATCACCTTGGTATTCACATTCTATATGCATGTCAGATAAAACTGACATCAACTACCATACATCTATAGCTAATTTCGCTAACTGAGTATATGACTTTCTACTCAATGCATCCGCCACTAAATTTCATTTCCACGGTGTGTACATCAAGTAAAAGTCAAAAATTTGGAGATACTCCATCCACCTCCTTTTCCTCAGATTCAAATATCACTGTGAGAAAATGTGTTTCATGATTTTGTGATCTGTAAACACAGTAAATTTCTCACCAAAGAGATAATGTCTCCATGTTTTCAAAGCATGGACGACTGAAGCTAACTCCAAATCATGTGTTGGGTAATTCTTTGCATGCACCCTCAACTGACTTGAACCATAAGCAACCATGTGATCTCTTTTCAAGATAAAACAACCCAAACCTGATACTGAAGCATCACAATACTCCCCATACCCTTGTCCTGATTTTGGAAGGATCAAGATAGGTGCCAATGTAAGACAAACTTTTAGTTCCTAAAATTACTTCTGACATTCCTCTGTCCATTGGAATATAGCATTATTCTTTGTCAGAGATGTCACTGGTTAAGAAAGTCTTGAGAAATCACGAACAAAGAGTCGGTAGTAACTATCTAGACCAAGAAAAATTCATATCTTGAACACATTCTTCGGTGGTTTCCAACAGATAATGGCTTCTATCTTTATAGGATCAACCGAAATGCCTTTCTCAGAAATGACATGGCCAAGGAAACCTACTTCCTGTATCGAAAATTCACACTTTGATAATTTGGAATACAAACGACGATAACTCAAGATTTGTAACACTATTTCCAAGTGCACATCATGATCAGACATTGTCTTTGAATAGACCAAAATGTCATCTACAAACACCACAACAAAAGAATATAGATATTTTTGAAATATTCGATTCATCAATGCCAAGAAGACTACTGGTTCATTCGTTATACCGAAAGGCATGACTACATATTCATAGTGGCCATATCTACTTCTGAATTCTATCTTTGGAATATCCACTTTCTGAAATCTCAATTGGTGATATCATGATCACAAGTCAATCTTGGAGAACCACTAAGTTCCCCATAATTGATCGAATAGATCATCAATGTGTGGAAGTGGATATCTATTCTTTTTCGTAACATGGCTTAGCTTAAAATAATCAACACACAACCGAAATGTTCCATTTACCATATTTACGAACAAAAATGGTGCTGCCAATGGAGACATACTTGGTCGAATGAAACCCTTTCTTTCCAACTCATCTAACCGCACATTTAATTCCCCTAACTCTGTTTTTCCATCTTAAAAGATGGAAAGGAAATAGGACTGGTCCCCAGAAGGAGATTGATCTTAAACTCCACTTCCCTTATAGATAGTATCCCTGAGAAGTTCTTGGGAGAGTAATCTAGAAATTAATCCAAAACAGCTGGAAAACTATTTTTTTCAATCTCTTTTATTGATTCCAAAGTCAACGCTACCAGTTGGTAAAATATCGTTCCCACCATTTGTACCAACAAGCTCTTTGAACCTTTCACTACAGTCATCTCTCCTCTAAAGGGATGCTCGATACCTTCCTTAGTCATGAAAATAACTGTTCTCCTATAATAGTTGATTTGAGCCTTGAACGTTGCCCGCCAATCCATAACCAAGATTACACCATAGACATCCATATCCAATATAGAGAAGTCCCATTTTAACTCAGCTCCATAAACATTTATAGCACATTCTCTACACACAAAGGCTTGACATTCCCTTTCACCAAGAGGAGTTTGCAGTTTCAAAATAGAAGGCATCATTTGCAGTTTTAAGCAAAGAAAGTCAACAACACGAGAAGCAATGAAGGAATGTGATGCAACAGTATCATAAAACTCATGAACAAAGGTAGAATTCAAATGAATCGTACCTCTTACTATAGTTGGTACAACCTGATCATTGACAATCATCTTCTCAGCTCTATACATTTTCTTCTTCACTATATTGTTCTAATTAATTCCTAGTTACGGTTGCCCTGGTTGAGGAGTCATGGTGTTTCTAGAATCACCAAGGCTAGATCTGCTCTGCTGATGAGACTGATTCTGATTTCCTCGTCCAGTAGAAGCATACGATGATAGCAATAACTGAGAAGTGTCTTGAGCACTTGACTTTGGAGA
The DNA here is from genome assembly GCA_963277665.1 of Viscum album. Taxonomy (NCBI): domain Eukaryota; kingdom Viridiplantae; phylum Streptophyta; class Magnoliopsida; order Santalales; family Viscaceae; genus Viscum; species Viscum album. The sequence continues at coordinate 36,326 of CAUJRU010002688.1, forward strand.
ACTGCGACAAAAGCATTGAAGATGTCCCATCTTTTTACAATTATGACATGCTCTAGGTTGTTCCGTACAATCACTCTTTTTGTGGTCAAGGGAATCACTTTGAAAACAACCTTCTTTGCTCTGGGGTCATAGAGGAAGGTTTTCTGATCCAGCTTCTGGGTTTTGATTTCCACATGCACCATGAGAATAAGTTTCCATTTTCCTATTGTTCCTAGCTGTTGAGTTTCCACCATTTCCTATAGGTATTATCATTCCTCCTCCCATAGATCCTGAGATACCACATTCATCCATAGTTGCTCTGTTCACCATCTCTGTATAGTCTGTAATACAAAGTACTGCAATATGGGATTGAATCTCTAATCGTAGCCATGATTGAAAGATGTGTGCCTTCAAAGAGTCACTAACTGCAACTTCTGGTGAAAATTATACTATGTTCATGAACATAGCCGCATACACTGTGACTAAGATACTCTCTTGTTTCAGGCTAAATAAGTCCGTCGTTTTCTGGATATTGAACGTGTGAGGATATAATTGTCTGTAGAACAATTCCTCAAAATCCCCTTATGTAAGTCTTTCATTAAATTTATCCTGAACCACTAAATCCCACCACTAATGTGAATGATCCTTAAGTATATATGTTTCATGTTTGACCTTTAGCTGTACTAGTGTTCTGATGAAGTTGAAGATATGGTTCATCCTACATAACCACACCTCTTCCGTCTCAGTTTCAAAATCTCCCCAGAAATTAGGTGGATTTTTCTTCATGAACTAGATGGCATGGTCCACATTTCGTGGCCCATTCCTATAGATCCCTGTGTCCACAGCTTGAAAATCTTGGACAATACTCTGAACCAGCTCTTGGTTCACACGTGGATTGGGTGAAACCACATTCTCCGCAGCTTCTTCAGGTTGGTTTCGATGATGCCTATCAGGTGCCATTTTAAAAAGTAACGAAAAAAACTATGTTAATCTCACTCTCTAGCAACTGTTGGCTTAGTAATTCAAATTCAATCACATAAACTATCACAACATTGTTTTTCAAAACATCCTTTTTCCCATGTTCAAATTTTTTTTAAACCACTTCAAATGCTTTAGAAAATTAAACCATTTTCAAAATAAGATAATCAATCCCTCTTTCAAAATCGTTAATTTGAAAACCAATTCTATAATTTTCAAAAAATATCATTTCTCGAAATGATGTATGCACACCTAGGGGGAAGTCATTCCCCTATAATGCATGGCATGATCGTCTCATTGGCTAAACCCATGACAATGATATTTCAAAATCCTAGAAGTGTCACAAAACAATTATTTACCCAACTCCCTGGTAAATTGAAGTTCAGCGTAAAAGGGTTAGCTACGTTCTTTTATTATATACATTTCATGTTCTGACAATCCTACTCCTTTCTGAGATTCCCACCCAATGAATGGAGTAGAAGAGATTTCATATCCAAAATTGGGAACATGGACAACTACTTGTTAGGAAAGGACTGAAAAAGATAATACCATTTGTAATGACCCGCCAATTCTCACTGGCTTGAGAGCACAATGAGTCATTACAAGGCCCTAAGTGACATCCACACGAAGCCAAAGGCTGGCAATAAATGAAAAACAGTTTCAAATACAAGTGGGGGAAGATTTACACCTTAAAGAATAACCCAATGAACCAACCAACCATAACCAAAAATTTACTATATGATGCATGAACAATTGAAAGACAGCTAAGAAACTTCATTTAAGCCAAACACATCAAAGTACACAATAGCGGATAAACAACTGAAGACTCTCAAAAGACACCAAGACACCCTCCATGGATCCACACTAAGATTCATGCTCCAAGAAACACCACATAAACCAAGAATCTCCGTGAATGACTAGAAATGAGTAGCCTTACCATTACTTCTGTCTCAGAATATGACATCTGCAAAAGCACCAAAGTGCCAAAGCAGGGGTGAGTATAAAACTCAGTAGGTTTTCCCCAATGACTTCACTACTCATGCCACTAGTATAGAAGAGTTATAAACAATTATATAAAACAATATGTATAAATAGATTTCTCAAAAGAAGTTTATAAATAAATATAAACAAGTTTCCTAAATCATTCATTACCAAAACCATAAAACTCCAATTGAAACCAATTTTCCAACAGGATAGTTTTTTCCTGAAAAATAACCAAAGAATCATTAAAAACATTTCGCAATATAACTATATCAGCATACCCAACCTTTTTTCAAACGAATGTAACCAACCATGCATGCTACGTTATGATAGTTCCATACTAATGAGGGGTTGTTCTTCGATCTACCAAGTCATCACAAGGTAACGGTTTCCCGTGTTACATAGATCCTTTGGCACCGAGAAGAAGGTCAAATTTCATCCAATCCTCATATATATAATTCCCATCTACTGTTAATCCTTTGTAACCAAGAAAAAGGTCATATTTCAACCAATACCCATATATGAAATATGAACACACAACACATATGCCCAATGATCAATCCAAAACAAACCTTTCAACAGAGACACCTTTTTATTGAAAACTATTTCCGTCAAAACCATTCTAATGTAAAACCATTTCTACTCCAAACCATTTCAATAAAACTCCATTTTTATTGAAAACCATTTATATTGAAAACCACTTTTTCATCAACTATTTATCAATTCTAATAAATCCATAATTTAAAATCATCATTTTAAATTAAACCCCCTTTTTCACAACTATTCACCAAGATCACGAAATTTCACAAAAACCATAAATCATAACAAATTAATATTTTTCGATGAATTTTATAATAAATAATTGAATTTTAAACTAAGCCAATCAATTCTATCTAGAAAAGTTGAGAGAGGATCTGCCTACCTCGAAGGTCTTGATGAATCTTTAACAACAGAAAAAGAACACAGAAGAATGTTGGTCGATTCTCCAAGAGAGGCCTTAGATCTCTTATCCTAGCAAGATCATGACTCCACATTGAAATATTTTTCATCCAAAAACGAATATATACCCAATATAGGTTTATATTGGAGAAATAATGGAGATCAAAGAAGTAGATCTAAGCAGATCTAAGAAATCATGACAAATCTGTAAAGAATGGGGACATACCTCAAGAATCTGACTCGAAATCACCAAGGGAAGGCTCCAAAATGGCTTCAACTCATGTGGGAAGGGTTATAAAGAATTATAGGGAGAGTAATATAGAATTAGGGGTGTTTTGTAGCAAAAAATAAATAAATAGGGAAAAAAGAGAAAGCTTATAGAAAATAGGATCTAGATTTGACCTCTGCGCATGATTTGACCACATGGTTTGCGCCAACCATGTATGGATTGTGCAACATTAATTATTGTTAAATAACTATTTATAAACCCCCCCAAACTCTCCCATCCTTCACATATATGCTTTTTATAGAAACTCATTTTTAATGGAGACATCAAACTTTATGGAAACACCTCAATTTATGGAAACATCACACTTTATGGAAACACCCCAATTTATGGAAACAACCAACATTATGGAAATATTGAAATTTATGGAAACAACCCACATCATGGAAACATCCAAATTAATCGAAAAAGTCTATATTATGGAAACTCTCTAGTTTTTGGAAACACTCAATTTTACTGAAACTCTCTATTTTATAGAAACTCGCTATTTTGATACACACCAAATTAAAAAACGCACTGAAGGGGGTTATGTACCCGAAACCATGAGTACGACATCTATTACCTATTAATTAATAATTTCAATTTAATGTTATGTGTCGAGTAAAAACAGGTTTTTTTCTCATGTGTTTCGATTTGTTTTATTTTTGGTCCTCAAACTTATAAAATGATTTTATAATATCCAGCATCATAAAAATTATATAAATTTAATATATATTAATTATATAAGTATTTATAATAATTCGTAAAATATATACAATGAATTACACAGTTCATGGAGATGGTAGGTTGTACGTACATATGAACTTTGTTTCTATTTTATTATCATATTAAAATAAATGAAGTAATATATATATATATATATATTATCATTAAAGTAGAAGAATTATATTATAAATTTTATATATATTTACTAAAATCGTCCTTAATACATTCCATGTAATGTGTGAATGAATCACATTGTTTTGAGGAGGTGGTAGTCCACCCATCCACAAAAAAATGGTATCGTATATACGCAATATGATAAACATGAAGTAATGTCTAATAGAAAAAATAAAATATCCTAAATACATCATATATAGATATATAATTTATCCAATAAAAACACATATTACTATATTATTCTGAACCATTAACTGTGTAAATTGAATATTCAATGACATCAATTCACAGGGTAGTAGTCTGTCATACACACAAACAATGATTGTCTATCCCTATGGATAGAAGTGTAAGTGTGTAAGTAAAAAAACATAATATAAAAACAACTCATTATATTTTTGACAATGTGGTTATTTTATTAACATTAAATAATATTATTTTAATGTATTTAATGAATAAATAAAACATAAATATTTATTGATGAATGTTACATATTCTGTGGGTATCTCCATTCGATTTGCACATAAGGACTTAATTTGTTTCCTTACTCACAAATTATAGATTATATGATTAAGGGAGGTAATTTGGGTATGTATTAATAACCATTTTGGAAGAAAAATATGGGTTATTCTGTATTTTTAAGAGATAATAAGAGTTATCCATTTATAATAGAGAGGTTGGGCACTATTTGAATTTCGTAAAAATTAATTTACAATGACGTAAATCGCAATATGAATACATCAATACGAATATTTATTCTATTAAATTTTGATATTGGGTGGTAATAATATCGAACAATTTATTATAGATTGTTTTGTTAATTTTAATCGATATTGTTTTTATTAAACCTTGTTTTCATATTTTAATTTTAACAATGCTAATAATATTATCAATATTAAATAGTTGGTATGTAAACTTATGAGTTTTAAATGGAAAAATAAGTGGTAAATTTACCATATTTGTGAATTTAATATATCTATATTTTTTTTATTTAGTATTTTTTTTATTTTTAACTAATTTAATACAATACTTTTTTATAAAATATCATTATTGTCAAATTGGACACCATTCATTACATTGACATTATGAAGATCGATAAAAGAATATAAATTTAAAATATTCATTTATTACACCCATAATATTCCATATTTACATGTATCACTTTAATAATTCAAATTATAGTAATTTTCATATTTTTCATATCACCAAATTGTGTTTCTTCGTTAATTAAATAACTACAGCATCATTATTATGTAATTATTTATAATAACTATTTTTCACTAAAAATTAAAATTAAATTCTCATGATTTATATAAAAATATTAAATTTCATAATATTATATATAGACGATCAATAATTTAATTTAAACCCATATTAAAAATAGTAAACTTATTAAAATTAATGGTGTGACATTTAATTACTCTCTTTTATTTTAATAATATCCAAGTTATTTTAATGGAAAAGTGTCCCTTAAAAATTAAATATCAAAAATTATGTGTTAATGGTATAATTATATTTATTAAATAACATTTTTTAAAGATGATGGATCAATTTATTATCCTTAACACTTTATTTTTATCCTAAATTTCCAAATTTTTCCCTTTATCATGGAAACAAAAATTACAAATTTTTTCCTTCATATTGGAAGAAATTTGAAGGTATAAATTATTAAATATGGACCAATTTATTATAATTATTTAATCCATTATTCAAAATAAAAAAATCATAAATTTCAAAAATTAATTTGAAATAGATAATGTAGATTGTTTAGACAGCTTATATTTAAAGTTGAAATGTTTGAATTATTAAAATATTATTTTTAAAATTAAAATGTAAAATTTATTAGAATTAACTAAATTGGATTATGTGATAAATAATTTATCTAAATACACTTTAAACCAAATCAAAAATAATATTTAACACTCTAAATTATTTAAATGATAAATTTATTTTTAATTAAATATTGTTATTTTTTACTATTCATCAAAACATGAAACATATACAAAAAATTCATAAAATTAATAAAAAAATAAATATTCATATCCATATTTCAATAAATATGTTTTTTTGAAATGTAATTTATAAAAGTGTCAAAATTTATTATTAAAACAAGTGTGACCTAAAAACATGATAAAGCTGCCTTTTTAGAAAAATATTTCTTTTATGTATAAAATTTTATTTGTTCTTATATAATGTCACGGAAAAACATAATATAAATGTCAAAAATTTGATTGAAAAATTTATAAATATTAAATTAATATATTCCAACAAAATATATTTTTTTACTTTTTATTTTAAGACACAGTTGTGCATACTATTTCAAAAAAAAAATACATTAAAAAAAATTTGTTTTACATTCAATTATAATTAATTTATCAATGAATTATATATCTTGTGTAAACCATATTTTCATAATTCAATTAATATTTTGGATTCCCTCCATTATAATATCTATGATAAAATTTTATTCGTTAAATAACTATAATAGTAAAATGGTGATTCGTAGAAACTCATTATTGTTTGTAACACCTGATAAATCGTTATGGTGTGTAATAAAATACATAAAATAAATAAAATTATTCTGAAAAATTAATATATTTAAAAAAACACTCATATTGTTACATTATCCACCCCCCCCAATGATTTTTTTCCTCCAAATTTGTCACTTTAATTTATGAAAACGGGGATACATCTTCCTCATCACATCCTCAAATCCACACATTGCTTCATTAAACTGGTTGTTTCTCCACCAAACATTTAATAGGTTAATGGAATTTTTTTTAGTACTATATATCAAATATTCATAATTTTTAATAATTTCTCATCATAAGAAATATCTTTATCTAGTGTTATGACCTATAAGTTTGTTACATGTGAAGTATCCAGTATTTACTTCTTCAGAAGGGTTTCATGGAACAAATCACAAACACAATAATGATTAGATGGAATGTCCAATGGATAAGATATAATTCCAAAATGATCAATAATTTTAAAATTTAATAACATTATTTCAAGTTCAAATTTCACTTTGAAAATAAAAGGAGGATGTTTGATAATATCGATGTGGGTAACCCACATCGTAAAAAAACTAAAACTCACATAAAATCTTGAATGTGGAAATATAACTGTTACCCCAAGATACTCAAAGAAAGGCTTCCACATAACATATCATATGTGTATAATGAAGACATGGATATGGAAGAAAAATATAACTATGATGTTATGATGGATAATTATAAAGGACATGGTTTCGATATAGTTACTTACATTAAATAAAATTCCCAAATAGGAATAAAATTGTTCATTAATATAAAAAAAATGATCATTACAAGACACTAATATGTTCTGCTAAAACATGGTAATAACCTTAATTAAAAAAAACCATATTCAATACACACAAATGATTATATATTCTATATAAAATAAATTTTCTTATACAAAAAATATCATTGTGTTCTTGGATTCATCCTTTTACTGATAGAATATTTGATTTCATTTTTCTGGAATCCAACTAGATAATCACATGAAACTTCACAAATGTATGAAAAACACCATTTTCATTAGAATTATTCTTTCAAAATTGAATTTTAAATTCCCAAAATGGAATGGAGGATAATTATTCCGTAATTATCATTTGTTACATCATCAATTTTCAAAGGATAATATTTTCATTTTTCATTTTTCTTTATACTTTTTATGGATTAGAATCAAAAATAGTTTAATGATTTAGGAACTTGTTAGTGTAATTTATAATCTCCATGTTATTTATGAATTTCATTATGGGAGATTCAATATTTAGACTTATGTATTTTTATTATAATTTATTTAATATTCAAATGCTCAATTACTTTCTTACACACACTTAAATCATCTATCCATCCTCTTAATAAACATTCCTCTATGTTCCCTTCCACAATTTAATAATAATTTTAATAAAACACTCTTATCTCTATAATTAATATATTTTCATTGTAATTCTTCTTTTTTTTTTATTATATCCTTGATATATATTTTCATCAAAAATATCCATATTTCTAATAAGAGTATGAGGAAGGTATTTATAGGAAAATAAATTATTAAAATCGACCCAATCCAGGGTACCAATATTATTTGATTTCCATGTAATCTCTATATTGTCCCACCATGGGTTCCCTTAAACTTCAGAATAATAAGTTCCCAATATAAATTTTTCACATTTTTAACAACAGATAATGAAAAACATCTTTTCAATGTTATACATCCATTTATCATAAACTAGTGGATTATTATTTAAAACCAAATGAATTTTGGTGTCTCTTTAATAATAATTCAATAAAATGTTTTTACCTCATCTTATCATTTGGATGCCCCATATGATTCGTGGAATAATAGTTTTGGTGGACGTGACAATGATGTTTTTTATTATATATTCTACAACATTTTCTTTCTCAGGGGAGCCATAATTTCATTTTCCATTGTGTTCTTCCTTGATATGGTTCTTTTGGGTTTTAGTCATTGACTAAAACCCAAATATTTTGTGCAACACTAATGAAACCTAGAAAAACCACATTTTTATGATAAATTATTTTCAATATATAACATATCAGTAATATTCATTGTTTATTCATGATCTTTTCCCAAATACATGCATATTTACATATATATTGACTTATCCTTTGAGATATCCTTATACATATCCATAGAAATTTTTCTAGGGGTATCACAATTTTTTCTCATCACATATTACAATGGTTCAATGAAAATTTTCATTGATACCAACAATAATGACCTAGGTTTTCCTTACCTAGATATTGCACCTTTTTAGATTAATATTCATTACATTACACAGACACTGGTTTAAGAACCATATTTTTTTAGTACCATTGAAAAAAATGAAACATATTCTTATAATATAGAGAAATACCATCATCATAATTCATAAATATCGTCCTTTTTAGTACTCCTACCTATATCCATTCATTATAACTTGGGGAAAGGAAACATAAGATAAGGTGATATCAAATGATTAGTAAGGGTAAACATGGAATATATATAAGCATTTCAGGAACATAAGGGTATGAAAAATGAATAATAACATTAAAAACCCATGATTATACAATATCATAATATTGAATAATTGAATTAGATAATTTAATTTTATTAGACACAAATAGAGTTGTAATCTTCCTATTAAACCATTAAAGAAAAACATAGTAAAAAGACATTAAATTATAGAAGACATGTAATCATATAAATTTATTTCCATAGTACACATGGAATCATTTGAATTACCATATTAGTAATTTTTTTACTCATTATACCATCTTGGTAGTCATGATTCACTCCCATGACCATCATAGTAGTCAATGTTCACTTCTGAGAATATATTTGATGACAAAGTCCTTCACTGAACTGATTTCACTCCCTATTCATCTAAGTATATCTCATGAGATATAAATAGTTAACCAATGAATTATAGGGAGATATAGGTATCACAATTAATATAATTAATTCCATACATATTAGTTAAATGAGGACATAAATCATTCATTATATCAGAACCCATTGAGTGTAATTGGTTTAATAAATATCATTTAAGCATAACATAAGCCATGAAAAAGAAATGTGTTACATAAATATCATTCTGTCATAAATATACACAAAAAATAAGGTTAATCAGGATATTATACAAGGAAAAAAATATATGGTTAAAACATAAGTAACATAAATTAATGTTATCATAGAAGGAAAATGATTTTAGAAATCACTTGAATGTAATTATGGAGGAAATTAACATCTCTTTGTTGAAAATATTATATTTTACTAAAATTTGTTATAATTTTAGAAGAAAAATTTTTACATGAAGATTACATTATAATATTTTCAAAGAAGATTAAAATAATTAAAGTAGCATGATGGTGGAATATTACATTAATTCTGTATAAGATAAAAAAATTACTTTACATATTTTTTCAGAAAATTCACACGGAGAATTGTTCAAAATACATAAAAAAATCATCTAAAACATTTTCATATAATTCAAACTATGAGTAAATTTAACATTAAACATTTATCATATAATATTAAAAAATTTAAATAATTTTCAGAAAACATAGACATGGAAGATACATATTCTCCCACAGTGATTAATAATGAAACAACCTTCATTATTAATGATAATAGGAAAAAATATCTTTTCACATTATAATTTGTAGAATCATATACCCCCTGAAATAAATAGTATTAAATGGCTATGAAAGTAACACAATATTTATAATAATACTAATTAAAATAAATCTTGGCTTGTATAAACACTATATAGAAGCAACAATTAGCGCATATAGAATGTGTCCCATAAAAAAACTGAGATAAAAATCTCTTACCATACGTCATATATATCACTTTACTCATGAAAAAATAATTTATAAAAAAAGGTTATTAAGAAAATATTATTGAACCATATTAAATTATTTCATACAATAAATGATTAAATATTGAATTCTATCAATTTCATGCTAATGTATTGTTATTAGGTAGTAGATGGTTTATTTTTCGAATGTATTTTTGTTTGTTCCAGTTTTTTACTCTTAATTGTATAATGATTTAATAATCTCAAAAATGAAAACATTATATAAATATCATATATATTTAGTATATAAGTATTTATAATAATCTATAAATGACATAAAATGAAAATATACTATTCATATAGACAATATGATGTACATATGCGTGAACAATGTTTCCATTTTTCATCATAGTGAAAGAAAGAAAGTAAATTAAATATATGTGTATATAATATCATTATAGAATAATTATTATATAATATATTTCATATATGTTTACTAAAATCATTTAGAAACCAGTCCTTGTAATGTGTGAAAAAATCACATCACCTTGAGAAGGTCTTATTCCCACATCCACAAACGATGTTATCGTACATAAAAAATGGAAATAATGATGTTTTATATTATAAAATAATTAATAAAATTATAAATACAACATAAATTTCCAATATATAATATAAAAACATAAATGAAATCATTATCCCTAACCTTGGAAGGGGAAAATGGAAGAACGAATGGCATCCATTCTTGAGGCGGTAGTCCACCGTACACATGAATGATGATTGCACATCCTATTTGGTGGAAATTTGTATTATTTGAGCTTCAAAACATTATATAAAAACATATAAATGTATTTAGGACAGTCATTTTTTTATATAAACAAGAAATATAATGAATTTAATTTGTTGAATGATGCAATAAATAAATCTCATTAATTATTGATACCTCTTATTTTTTGTCTTATATTGGTATTCACAAAAGGAGTTCATTGTTTGGATTTATTACCAAATTATGAATTCTAGTAACAATGGATAGAATTATGGGGGATATTTGGATATTTTTTGGTAGATGCAAATAGGATATGATGTTTGTAGAAAATAGAAGTGGTTCCCTTTATAAAAGAGTGTAGGAGAACTTTTTTAATTTATGATAAAAATTATAATAAATTAAATATCATAAAAATACCCCCAAATTGGTAGGTTATTCCATGATAATATGTTATAGAGTGGTAATATTATCATCCAATTGATTTTAGACATCATTATTTGTAATTTTAGTCCTTATATTTATTATTAACTCATACTAATCCTATTTTAATTATAACTGTTGTAATTATATGTTCAATATTACATGGTTAATATTTTTTACTTATAAGGAGTCCATTTTAAAAAAATCTAATGTTCTTTTTTAGACCTTATTGATCACATCATGTATTTATTTAGTATTTTTATAATATTTATTAAATTTAACAAAAATAATATTTTCATAAAATATCATTAGTGTCAATTTCAACTCTATTGATTGAATTTACATTATATAGTCCTAATGCTGGGAATAAATCATACAATTAAATTCCATTGGTGAAAACCAAGTGGAGTTACCCAAACAAGAGGTAATATTTTTCATTAATAACTTTTAATTTATTTCTTTCTCCATGCTATAAATTTTTGTTATTAAATAGTTATAAAAAAAATTAGTATCCTAAATAAAAGAATTTTTTTATTCTATTTGTTAAACCTACACCTACAATCACATCCATTAAATTGGTATCAAACTCACCGTTTGCGTGTGTGGTAAACTATCTACTCATGAAAAGGTTTCATTGTTTTCTTTCACCAACTCCCTCAGTTGGAAATTATTATTGAAGTAAAATTTATATATGGTATAAATGATATTTATAATGTACAAGTTATTATTTAGATAATATATAGTAGATAACTTTATGCAAACCATATTTTTTAAATCCAATAACTTCGTCTGTGGATGTGTAGATGACTGCCTGTTCAAAGCACACGTTACACAAAAATTATTAACAACATGTTTAGTAAATTTATATGATTTACATGAAATTATAATTATAATATAATATTATTATATAAATATATATATATATTATCTAGTTTATTTATTTCAATACAATGATAAAACAAATATAGTGTTAATGCATATGTATAGCCTAATGTCTCCATAGACGGTGTATTTCATTTCATAACTCTATCCTTAATAAAATGTTATAAATATGAATATATATATATATATAATATTTTTTATATTTATATTTTTTTCTATCATTATTTAGGTGTTTAAATGAAGATATAATTAATAATAATAAAACATTAGAAATTAAAAACTACAAAAAACAAAGTGGTTGTTACCCATGATGTATCATTAAAGTGAAATTGTTAATAAAAAAGTAATATAAAGACATAAATAATCATATATGGTGTTATATATATTAATATTATTATGTGTTATATTTATAAAAAATTATATTTACTATAAAATAGTCTTGAATGTGTGTGATGAAATTCGAGTCTTAAGGTAATGGTTTCTTTATATCACTATTTATATCTATAAGACACATGCCATATTCACCAATCATTTATTTTGTGTGTTGTATACACTTCTATATGAAATGATAAATAATGAATATTATTTATTTAGTGATATTAATATTTTTAATTTTTTCCATTATTTAATATATCTCACGACGCAAAAGTTATTAAAGTAGTAAGTGGATTTCTAGTCTCACTTTTATTTCATCGAGACTTAGGAAATAATAATGACTCATTTATTTTCTATGTTGTATACACTACCCATGATGTTATTATATGATAAATATACATAAATATATATGTATTTACATGAATATTTTATGATCTGTATTTCATGAATAATATGGTTCAAAATTTACTAAATCAATAATGTAATTTTGTATCAATTTTCATTCTTTTAGACATATATTTTTCTATGTAGTTATATTTTTTAATGAGGTGTATATAAAAACATTAACATTTAAAATCATGAATATTTTTAATTTAAATATTTAACATTATTTATTTAATTTTATTATCTCATGTGGATAATGAATTTATGTTTCTAAATTTGAAAGAGTTTATTTCTACAATCTCATCATTTATACAAATTGTTATACCATTGATCAAATTTTATAATCCATATTTCTAGATATCTCGTAACATATATTATATTTTATTTATTAATTATTTATTCATGTAAAAAATATTATTTTACACTCTTTAGTACATATGACTATTCTAATTGCATTTCCAAGTAAATATGATATTATATTACCTTTTGTTTATAAATCTCTCTCCTTAAATAACGTAGTTATCTAAAAAAAATTTCAAAAATGTTATACTATTTTCTTATGATTTATATATGAAATTCGTTTACATGTTTTTCCTTTTTTAAAAATGGTTTTAAAATCTATATTATAGGAATTTTCTAATCAATCTACTTTTTTAAATATTTTTATGTGGAAAATGAATGTTCATCATATACATACATACCCTTACTCATTAAAATAATTTCCATAAATCTTATATTTTACATTTGAAGTTAATTTTTATATGAAAAGTTTTTGCTAATATTCTTGATTTTTTTCATGTTGTCTAATAATAGAATGTTTTTGAAATTATTTCCATCATTATTTATGAGTTTCCAAACGTAATGGGTTTAAAAAAATCTATATTTCATTATAAATTATCAATAAAAATATTTTTTTAAATGTTTTCACACTTAATTTATATTTTTTCATTGAATATGGTAATAGAATATTATTTAATATTCTTTTATGAATTTTCAAGGAAAATGGTTTACATGATTTTTTCAACATTCAATTATAATTAATCTTGGAAAATGGGTTTGCAAATGTTTTCAATCAACATTGTCTGTTCTAAAGTAAAATGGTTATCAAAATTTATTTAAGATTAAATTAGAATATTTAAATGAAAATAGTATTCATAATTTAGATTTTTACCTTAATAAGTTATAAAAGTTACTGTTAATGATAATGGATTCAAAAGGTTTTATGTTTCAAGAAGAATTTTTCAAAAAAGAATGGATGTATTCCATAATAAAAATTTTTATTTGATATTTAAAAATTATTTTCCTTCAATGATGACACCATTTTGTGGTACTAATTTCATTCATAAGTTATAAAAGGTGTTGTTAATATGTTTAAAAAATCCAATTTTCATTCATAAGTTATACTCTTATGAATACATATTCTTATCATGTGTTATTATTTGATGGAATGTTTATGAAACCTATATATTTTCCCTAGGTTACAATATGATGAAATGTTTATGATTCCCAATTCATTTAATGGGTTATGATATGATGTATATGAAACCCATCTATTTTATGTGTCTTGATATGATTATTTTTTATGATCTTGTGGAACACATATGTATGATATTAGTATGGGATTTGTGGGACCTGTATATCTATTCAATTCATTGACTGAAGATTTAAATATGATGATATATTGATCGGGAACAAGTTCACGACCATTATCCAAAATGGGAAGAAGCGGAAACCTGACCCACTATGGGATGAAGGGGAAACCTGGTTCACTATTTGGAGAATGGAAAACTTGATCCACTATTTCATAAAGGATAATCCATATCCTTTATAAGGAATATACTCTGACTGATGATAATGGAATGTCTTTCCTAGTAGTTTTAGTCCCCATGAATTTCCCTAATATATATTGGAAATGTTCCTTAACATATTGGGAATTATATGACATGATTTATTGTGTAAAAAAATACCATGTCTTAATCCCATATTATATTTTATTGGATTATTCCCTTGATTACCTTATGACTCTTGTTTATTAAAGTTCCAATATTTATTTCATGTCTCATGATTATGATATTTTATATATTGGGTGTCATCATCAAAGTATAGGTTTCATATTCACTTACCTTATGCTAATTTTATTTTTATTTATCTCTTTTATTTACCCTTATTATGCATTTGATCTCATCTCCTTCTTATGTTTCCATTCCCCTGGTTATGAAGAAATGATTTATGTATAAGTAATAAATGGGGTTATCTTTAATGTATATGTTCAAAATTTTTCCCCAAAATATAGGAATGTGTTCCATGTATCCAAATACACTAAACTATTACATTTACTAGGAATGAAATTTGGTAATGTACTAAATATTCATTTTTAATGATTTAATATCTATGTGTGTTAATCATTTTTTCATTACTAGATATGTGTGGAAAACTTACTCCTTGAGGCCACCTATCCCACTACGGTTTGTTTTTATTAAAAACATGGATTCTAATTTCAATATTTTATAGTCATATACTCTAAATTACAATGAATAAAATTGAATTCCTAAAATATAACTTAACATGAAAATAATAATAAACATCAATTTTTCTCAAAAACAATTGTCCAAAAATTTATTATAAATTATAATTTATAATAATATCATAAGAAATTTTTTCAACACTTCTTTAACATATAATACTAATCTTATTTCAAATAACAATATATTCTTTATCTTCACCAATTTATAAAGGATAATTTTGACATATCTTCACAATCCAAATTTCAAATAATATAATCCAATTAATTTCTTCAACATAAAATTTTCATAACAGGATTCATTATTACATATTAACTATTATAAACAATATTATATCTCTAAACATCCTCAGAACATTATAAAATGATTGTGTAATATTGAAGATACCTAACAGTCATGTGGTGTATTGTCAGATCAAGATTGAAGTCCAATCAATCAATTAAAATAAACTATCCATCTTCCCATAACATCATTAACTTATTTTAAAAAATATAACTCCAAGATAATACATAATCATGGAGAACATAGTCATCCATATTCATTAGTATTTATTCCTTTTGTTATATTTAAAATAAACTAAGTATTAACCCTTATCCAACCACATGGGTTAATTAATGAGTGATTTAGTGAATAAAATAGAATATTATGATTATAAATAAATTCAAAAATTATATAAAATAATGAAATGGAGATTATTTCCAAATAAGAAAATAATATTTACTAAAAATGAACCCAAAATACATTTCCTCTCAATAATTTTATATTCTTCCATGCATGAATTTAAGAATCCCAATTGTTTTATATTTATCCATATTTCAATATTATTAGAGGGGGATATCACTATGTCTACTTCTTATAGGATTATATTCTTGAGAAAAGTATTATGGAATAAATTCCAATTCATCTTCGTAAAAAATCCATGGTAGTTTATATTTTTTTGTAGTGGATGTTGAAATTGTATTAGTAGGGGGAACATTACATAGCTACACCCATTGTAAAAATATGACATATGACTGTTCCATGGGATTATTTCAACATAAATATGATTTTTGATCCTTATCAATAATTCTAGAATTATATTTATTCCTATTGGATTGATCATTATATGATTTTATTTAATTTATAACTTTCAATTAGTATAAAAATAATCATTGTAGCATCCAATTGAAAATATGTTGATATTATAGTCAATGATATCGATGTTACATAATTTAATAATACAATTAGAATACTTCACTTCCCATAGAAATTACCCTTATTTTCAGGGTTCATGTTCCCTATGTTATTATTTAATAGACTATCTAGATTTTATGTTACAATTATATAAGAAATATTTATTCATACATAGATAAAATAATTACATTGTCATTTATAACATAACTGGTCCCTTAATATTTTATTATTACATGGGGTCATGGGATCATATTCTTTGTATATTTACATTTATCATACATTAATTGTAAAAATCCCATCCTATTCGGATAGAGCATTCATATTTCCCATTGTACATTTATAATGAACCTCCAAAGCTATGATATTATTATATATTTTCGAAAAAAATTGTTTGGACATCTTGAACCTTGAAAAAACTCACATTTCATATCATAAATCATAGTATACCAAAGAAAAATTTATACTATACAAAGAATCATTTTTAAATTTAGTTTAATCAAACCATAAACAACATGTAAAAAATTCAAATTTTAACCTATTTTTTTCATTTTAGTTTATATATATTAAATAAAAAATATCAATAATGAACTTTTATTTATTTACATTTTTGGGATATTTAATATTTAAAAACAATAGATATAAGAAATCTCATCTCTCGTTACTCCCCCATAGATGAACATCAAAATCCTAGAAAATAATTTTTTTTCCTCGCCATACCCAAAAAAGAATAATAATTTGTTGTGGTTTCATATATTTGATAGCTCGGTCATGTTAAGGTTAAAAATGAAACACCCATGGAATTAAATGATTTTTATTTAATTGTTTTCATAAATATCATTCATACTATGTAAAATTAAATCCTTTATCACTATTTATTTTTATTTATTAGGTCTATTTTTATTGGGTACAATGTTAATATTGACATATTTTTTTTATCATTTGTTCAATAGAAAGGGATGTTATTTTATAAAATTTTGAATATGACCAATTTAAAATTAATTTGTTCCTTAATAATGTAAATAACCCTCACACTTACCCATAATTACAATGATTTCCAATAGAACACATTATATTACCTCCCACACACTCAATCCATAATTTGTCATATAAATATATTAAATGTTTTGGTAGGTATGAGATAATTTATTGGTAATATGTATTGAATGTATAAAGTTATTCATGGAAAAGGAGTAAATTTTCATTGATGTAATGATAGATCATAAGCATAGTTTTTTTTTTCAATTCAATGAATTTAATTAGTATTTTTTAAAAATATGTTTCAAACATTAGCTCATCAAGAATGTAATATATAAAATTTATAGTTAACACACAATGTGAGAGATTATATATCTGATTTGATGGTTTGACAGTTATACTTAAAAAAATAGAATATCAAACTGTATATGAAAAATAATTGGGTCAGTGATAATGGGGCATGGATTTCATAAAATCATAAACAAATCAAATTGGATGAAAAATGTATAGATAAAACCCCCATATAAGAATTCATAAGAAATAGTTTTTTATATAACCATATACAATATAACCAAAAAATACCATATATTATTTACAAAGGAAATTCTTTTATTCAATTATATAAAATAATAATGAATATGGGTACAAAAAAATTAATAGATAAATAATATATAATTTTTTTAAATGTTTAGACAATATAAAAACCCTCCCAGAATGATTTATTCCAATCAATCTATAATACTCTCTGTGGTGATATTTAGGAAAATAAAAAATATTGATATATAGAAATATATCCTGGTTATTTTAATTTATTTTTTAGTAAATCTTGTTTGAAATGGGTTCTCTAAAACCAACAATTATTAAAAATAAATAAGAGAAACATTAACCTAAAAAAAGTAACAAAAAATATATATACATAGATATCGAGTGTTTCTTGGATAAGTTATTAAGTAGTGTTTTGTTAATACTAAAAATAACCAATTAGTTTAATAGGTATCTAAAATTTAATGGAGGATGGTAATTTTTTATGTGAACCAACTAATGTAGCTTATATTTTTTTATAGGTTTGTTTCAAAAATGAATAACCACAAAAAAGAATAAAAATTTCCCAACACCTAATATAAAGAGAGGTTGGGTGTCAATAAAAAATTTATCCATGTATATTTATATATCCCCTTGTAATTGATGTTCCAAATTAGTTAGTGATTCTAGTGTCTTCTAAAAATCATTGTATACATGATATTCATCCATATCTAAATTTTAGAACATCATTGTAAAGTGGGAGATCAAATAGTTAGTTAATAATAGTTTTGTTATCATAAAAATCTCTCAGATATAATACATAACATTGTACTTGTATTGATATATTGTCATAATTATTTTAATGATAATATATTATAAACTATAGTAATTAATAGTTATAAATTAAACAACCTCTAATTTTGATTCAACATGATTCCCCTCTTAAATTTCAATTTATAGATGTAGTTTTTGGAGAGTAAGAATTAATTTGTCAAAAATATGTCCACAATCCCGAGTCCGTTCATTGGTTTCCAAGACTAATGAATTATGTGAACTAATTCCTCTAATTCCCTTTTCTAGAGGATCTAAAATAGAATAATGTCTTAGTCTATAAAACTATTACACATTAACATTGAATAAATGTACAGAGACCATGAATATATCATAAAAATCACTCACAAAATTATATAATGTAATCATAATATAAAAAAATAAATTATTTAAAAATATTTATTTTACAAGAATATAGTTATAGAAGATAAATATCTAACTAATCACCCATTGTACAAAATATAAAAAAATTAACATAAATTAAACTCAACTAAAAATAGAGAAGGGACCCACATCCATCCATCACTCCATTCAAGGGTGAAAAAGACTAATGAACTAGGTGAACTAATTCTTCTAATCCCTTATTCTAGAGGATATAAAATAGAATAAATTAATTTTCTATAAAAATTTTAGACAATAACATTAAATAAATGTAAAGAGACCATGAAAATAGCCTAAAAATCACTCACAAAATTATAGAATGGTATAATAATATAAAATAATAAATTATATAAAATGATTTCATTTACAAGAATATAGTTAATGAAGTCAAATATCTTACTACTCACCCATTGTACGCAATATGATAACAAATTAAAAAAATTTAAAGTAAAATAAAATATAAAACGGCCCCACAACCATCCCTAAGAAACACTAAATAGACAAACTCATGATACACTTATGGAAATACATCCCAAACAGTTCACATATTTTTAAATTACTATTAAAGTATTCATAGGTTAACCCCACACAATGGAAAAATTATCAATCATAGTGGTATACACAGTACCTTCTCACATAATGTATGAATCATTTTTAAATTATATTATTCAAAATTTATTTACCACTAATGGCATGATTCATAAAAACACATTCTTCATTATTGTGAAGTAAAACCAATATGCTTTCACATAATCTCACTCATGTTTGTTCCAAAAATTTTATACATTGAGAACATCTTATAACACATGGATGTCTAGCATGAATAATAACAATAATTTTTGGGTTATGGCTTAAGACATAAATAACTTACTTTAAAATATATTTTATATCATTGGCTTGGTAGCATGAACATGAATACAATAATAAAGTGAAAACATATTCCATCGCATGACTCACTATATTTTAACATTGAAATTATTCACTAAATATGTATCATTATATACCAAATCACTTTCTCTAATCATTACCAATCATTCATTAGTAGCCTCATAGACCGTAGGTTCATTCTGACACTATAATTGACTGTTAAGTCAATTTATCATCTAAAACTGCCATGTAATTTTAATTCCTTTTCTTTATGTGATTCCTGCATCCTTTACATGGATATAATATCACATTTATTATGGGTGAACTTCATTCCCATCATTTGGATGAGGAACTTATCTATCACTTAAAATTAGTCTAGATGACTCATCTGACACATAATACACACATAGGCTCTCTTCAATACTCTGGAAGGACCTCTAAGATACTTATAGATTTTTTAAAATTCAAACCCAAAAAAATCATCCAAATATCTAAATGTATACTCATTAATTATAGAAACCAATTACAATATGCTAATAACTAATATCATGCCTTAAGATCTACACATGTTCTGTTGTATACTCAACTAAAACCCTCATCTCATAGAGGAATTTTTAGTAAAACAATTTTTACCCAAAAGTGGTCAATATCGGTTATTCAAAACATAGGAGAACTATAATTACCCATCCCTTAAACCTAGACCCATCTAGAAAATATCTAAATGAATGATCCTAAATAATCACGAATATAATTTTTTATCATATGATCTACCTACCTCAAACACATAGTGACCCTATCCCTTATCTACGTTGATCATTTTCCACGATCATCCATGTTTTTGACAACATATATCATTAACATGAAACAATTATTATTTTTTAGAAAATTTTTGATATTCAACCCCCATTTATTGATGTAAAAAAGAGAGAACCTCTTCTGAATATGGAATGATGTATCCCACAATTGAAAAGGAAAAAATGAATTAATGAATCAAAATTAACAAAGGTAAAAATGTCCTTGCATGTGAAAATGAAGAAAGAATCATTACATTAACTTGTAAATCCTAATCAACTGATTTCAAATTAGTGAAATAGTGAGATCAATCAAAATGATGTGTCACACCTTCTTCCATGATGATGAACTATGATCGATGAAAAATTTGAAAAAGAACCTCTCCTACCAGCAATGAAATTTATAGGAGAGTATGATGAAATCAGTAATAAATCCTAATATATAGATAAATAAAATTGAATTTCAAATAAGAATAACTATAACGGAAGGAGTGAAGAATAATAAACTACTAAAACATTCTGTGAAATCACACCATGAACATCCCAAAAATTATTCAATAATTAATGAGTGATGGGAGGGGGAGATTTAGTGGAAATGAACTCTCTAAATTGCTTTAGTTCCTACACACTCTAGGAGTAACAAATAATTTTTGCGTAAGAACCCAGTTTTTGGCTATAAAATTCTTTGCAGTATTCTTGAGGCTATTCCAGAGCAGTGCCTTCAGACGGGGTGCGATTCGGATCCCTGGTGAGGATGGAATTAAATTTTCAGTGCGTTCAAACTAGGCATTCCAAATAAATGGGATAACTTCTAAACGGTGACCCGGATCAGAAATCTGAGTGTACAGATGGGTCTGAAATGGGGTGTTTACCCTAGGAACAACATAAAGTTTGTCGTCGCGGGACATTGGGACCTCTCGCCCGAAAGCGAAACGTTAAACAGATAATTAAATTAATTAATTTATTATTTTAATGGCTAAACTCATGTATCTATTAAACAGTTTCTTGTATTGGAAAATTGAGGGCACATTTGAGTCTGGAGCATGCCGTTTACTCTATGAGGGGTGTAAGTTACACGGGCGTGAGCCTTTTGTGAAAAATGGCCGCAGGGGCATTTTCGTAATTTAGTGGCCTCAGACGTTCAATTTTATAACATTCGAATGGAGGCTCGGATTAAAATTCTGAGTCCACCGTTGTGCTCGGGGAGTGGTGTTTGGCCTAGTGGAGGCTTAACCTCGACTCTGTCGAAGGTTTCAGATGCTGGTCAAATTGGGAGTTTTAATTAATTAAAACTTTTTTTTAATTAATTATCTTTATTTAAACCCATCTCACCCCTTTTTTGTTCATCCCTACCAGGATCTCTCAATGAAGAAGCTCTCTACCACCGTTAAGATCTCTTCTCCCACTTCCGAGCATTGCGGCAACAACGAGAGTGGATCAGCGGAAAAGCGTCGGGCTATGCACAAGAGGTAGGCTTCGTTGCGTTTTCATTTTCACACCCTCTTTGAATTCTATTATATTCATTGATATGCTGTTTAAATTTCGAGTGAACCCCATGTCTGTGTAGCTTATGTTCTCGTCATTCCAACTCCTATTTCGGTTTGAAAATATGAGTCCCGAGGCATTCTCTATTGTCCGCCGAAAGTCAGCGGGTTTTTGGTGTTTTCCGGTGGTTTTGGAGCTTCTCCGGCCGGTTTTGGGGGTTCCAGTAGGTGGTCTAGCAGGCTCTCAGGCGGTGGCAGTAGGCCAGCATGGGGGCTCAGCTCGATCGAGATGACAGTCGGGTGAGCTGGGCGCACCGACAAAGGCGAGGTGGCCGGGGTCGAGCGGCCGGGCGAGCAGGTCTCGTGGAGCGTGAGCAGGGAGTAGTAGAGGCCGCCAAGCAGCGACATCACGACGGTCGTTGGCAGCAGGCACCAGCATGCGCGATGCGGGGGAGGACCGGCCTTTGGGCGGTCGTTGCTGGAGAAAACCGGGGTCTTTGGACCCGACTGGCAGACAAATTACACACAATTGCGGGTCCAGCTGGCGGCGTGTGAAAGAAGACCAGCCAGGATGGCCGGTGAAGGTTTTAAAAAAAATATTATATAAAAAAAGGTTTACAATAATAATAATAACAATATTGTTATTATTATTATTATTATTATGAAAATTATTTATATATCATAAATCAATCGCAGGGCGTCCGATTTGGGCACCGTCTGCGGTGATGCCTCCCTTAAATCGAGGCAAATATTTTGATATGGTTTCAGGAAATTTTAATTCCCGAAACGAGGGGCCTCGGAGGTGTGGCACACCTTTATGTAGT
Source organism: Viscum album (assembly GCA_963277665.1). Classification (NCBI taxonomy): domain Eukaryota; kingdom Viridiplantae; phylum Streptophyta; class Magnoliopsida; order Santalales; family Viscaceae; genus Viscum; species Viscum album. The sequence goes on from CAUJRU010002688.1 coordinate 59,890, forward strand.
TTGGCAATTTTCCGAGGGGTTTTTTTGTGCGGCGCAGACACATCTGATGTCCGTTTTGAGCACCGTCAGTGGCGTTGAGACCCTGGTGTTGAGGCAGAGATTACCAGTGTGGTTTCGGGCGTTGAAGACTGAGTTGAGGCATGGGCCCCACAAACCGTCTTTTGTGTTGCACACAGCTTTTTGTAACTTTTTCAGCAGACGTCCGTTCGGGGTGTGCGTTCACTGGATTCTGAGTGTTTTTACGAGGGCATTAAAATGGTGCAATCCACCCGCTTTAATTCATCACGCTGGTGCGGGCCCCACGAGGGCTCTTTTGGGAGTTGGCGGTGATTTCTAGCTTTATCACCGGGTGTCCGTTTTGGAAAAGTTAATAGTCCATCTTGTGTATTTTATTGAGAGTATCGAAACAGTGCGATCACTTTGTCGTGCTTCGTGATCGGGATGTGGGTCCCATGTAGCACCACTCGTGTGCAGTGCGCCGGAATGCATATTTTTCTCCGGATATCTTTTCCACTCAAGTGAATAGTCCTTTCGACGTGTCTTTCCGAGGAGATCGCAAATGGTGCGATGCGCCCGAGTGTTTTTGGGACCGAGGCTCGGGATCATGGGACTCTGTTCGGGAGTAAAGCATTGTTGGCAACTTTTCCGTCGGATATCCATTTGATGTGAGTAAATATTCTATCTCACATGTTTTCCCGCGAGGATTACAATGATTTAAATTGTTCAGGCGAGCGGAGCCTCTTACGTGATCTTATTAAATGTCGAAATATTAAAGGTGCTCTGGTGGCGGTTCTTCTTGCTGTGTTTGGAAGCGAACCCTTGGTGTGAAATCGCGTGCACTCCCATGTGAGTGAAGTAAATGCTTAAAGAGATGTATTTGTCCTTGGCTAGGCCGATGCGGTGGAAAATTGGAGTTTTAATGTTTACGCCCTTTGCGTTGATGTTGGGTGTCGTGTTCATGATTTCCTTTGGCCTGGAAACGTGGTATACTCTGGGACTATACAGGAATTATTGGAGGTACATGTGGTTGTTTGTACCTGAGAACGTCTGTGCGCTTGGATGGAGTTGACATGGGGCCACACGTCGTGTGGGCCCCATGTGCGTGTTGTGTTCTGCTTTGCATACCCATGACCTCTCATGATGCAGAGGGTCCCTCTGTTCTCGATTATGGACCACTAGGGTTGTGTTTCCCCCTGGTTCTGTTCTTGTTTGTTTGATCAGCTGGGTTGAGTGGGTTTCCCCCTGGTCCTGTTCACGATGGTTTCATCCATCACAGTTGATTGGTTTTCCCCTGCTCCTATTCTCGATGGTTTGGCTGAATGAGTTGCTTCGTGTTCCTTGGTAGAGTTCTTGTGGATTCTGTGTGACCAACACATTATGTGGGAACAGATCCTCTACCCAGGAGGATGTTTCTAGCAGGGCTGGCTAGGAGGTTATTTCTAGCAGGGCTGGCCGGTGAGGTACCATCCAGTAGGGATGGCCAGTGGGATACCATCTAGGAGGGATGTCCAGTACATCGGTGTTCACCGAGCGGTACCATCCAGCAGGGATGGCCAGAGTGGTTCTGGGTTTATCTCTAGGAGGGCTTGGAAGTGGTCCTCGATGATGGGTTTACCTCCAGCTGGGAAGGGAAGTGGTCCCCGATGACGGTTCCGAGCCTCCTTCGAGTGGAGTACTCTTTTACGGGACAGGGCATTGGGACTTGTCGATGAATTTCCCCCCTCTTGTGGATTACCCTTTTATGGGACTGGGCAGTGTGGCACCTGCTGACTCTTCCTTGGTCTCCCTCCAGTGGGAACCCGTCGACTTCGAGGGATTTTTCTCCAGCGGGGCTGGGTAGGGGGTCCCTTATCGACTCTGAGGAGACCTCTCGACTGTGGGATAGTGAAGAGGTGTTGTTTGGAATTCCCCCAGAACTCACAAGTACGAGGGGTGCTTTCCCCACTGAGACATGTCCTTTAGATGAGACCTAAAACCGTGTGGGCGTGTCAGTGCCGCCAAAAGAGGATAGTGTCGAGGTGAGGTGATTTGAGCCCCTTGACTTGCAGTTCGGGGTAGACATGCGGGATGCTGGGCATCGATGATGTTTACTTCTGGGACTGTTGGCTACTCACTTTATTGGGCTGAGCTACATGATGGATATCTTCTTACAATCTTGTTCAGGATTCTTGATTGAGCATATGGATATGTATATACCTTGTTCCAGTACACACTTCTTGGGTTTTGTGTTACTCTCCTTCTAGGAGAGGCGAAGATGCACGAGGTATGCCATGTGATTTCCGGGTCTAGCTTCTCATGGTTGGACGAGTATACTCTCCTGCTATAGGTAGAGAAGACTCGACGAGAAGTTCATCTTCTCACCGTTTCTATCTCCTTGTGTCTGGACGAGTCTACCTCCATTCTCTTGTTGGGTAGAGCTAGACTCTCTACTGTTACTCCTTACTTCCATCTCGGTTGCACTCCTTTACTTTTACCTGTTCGATCTACTGCTCACCCTTCGGTACCTCCTTTGTTTCTCCCTCGAGCCTTCATGGTAGCCTACTAAGTATTTTTATACTCACCCCTTCTTGGGATTTCCCGCACATGGTGTTCCCGTACAGACGACAGACAGGTTGGCCATGACTTTAGTGAAGTAATGGAGTTCGGGAGCTTGGACCACGTGCGGTGGTGGTAGTTGGGTTCCAGGTGTGGGACTCTCCCAGGTGTTTGCTTTTGATTACTTGTTGTCAGGTTGTGGCACTTTTCTAGTTTGGCGCGTGTTTTTTCCCAATTCTTTTCAGTTTACCTTCAACACTTTCTTTGTACTATTAGAGGTCGATGCACTTTTATTATTTATATATAGCATTTGGTACATTACTTTTTTTTTACTCGGCACTTTTGCATTGAATGTGCTGCGTGTGTGTGTATAAGTACTTAGGAAAAGGCCTCCCCGAGTTGTTTAGCCTTTGGCGCTGGTCACCAGCCCCTAGCCTATTGAGGCGGGCTTGAGGTAGTTGCGGCTCGAGCCCAGGTATGGTCGGGTCATGAAAAAGTGGTATCAGAGGTGGTATGTTCCTTAGGATGTTGTTCGGATGTCCCCAAAAAGGAATTGGTTGGGATTTAGGGAAACAATTTTAACGTGCCTCGAGAGCGGCTCTCAGGCCAGGGAGTCCGGTGATGGTGCGGCGACCGACATATCCATTCACCAGGACCATGATAACCCACTTGTCGACTCGGCATGCTGAGACACTTGTTTCAGGGAAAATTGGTTTGTGCGTCATATAGGATTGAGTCATTGACTGTCATTATTGAGTTAGATCCCCATTGTTCTTACTATTAATATACATATATGCTTATCTGACCGAGGCACTCCTTGATAACATTCAAGATTTCTCTGCTAAAACAGCCAGCCAGGATACCATATTTAGTTCGTGGTGACGACCCTATGAGCTACGAGCCTTAGTCCAGGACCCATCAAGCGAGTCCCTTTCTTCGAGTGGGCCGGTAGCAGCACCCCCACCTGTTGGGCAGTGGACAGCTTCAGCAGAGCAGACGGGGCTTGAGCGCAGGTTGAGCGCGCACCGTGAGTTCCAGCGGTAGAGACCGCTGAGGTTCAGTGTTGAGCGAAACCCTATGGCAGTAAAGGTTTGGCTGGAGACAGGGGTTCTCCTTTTCAGGCTTCTCTAGTAGTCGGAAGAGCTTATGGTGGCTTTGGCCGCCAACCTTTTCAGTGGAGCAGCTTGGCATGGGTGGAGTCTGGTGACTCAGTTTCTTAACAAGTCATCGCTTTTGTAGGGAGAAATTCAGTTGTTGTTTCATGAGGAGTTTTTCCCCTCCTTCTTAGCCTCCATTTGGATTCAGGAGCTCCTGCAGTTTCAGTAGGGTGGAATGATGGTGGCCGAGTACGTGGCTATTTTCGCAGACTCTGCATGCTTTTACCTGGACATAGTCCATGATGGAAACTTCCAAGTGTGGAAGATTGAGCAGAGTCTTCGCAGAGAGATTCGTGATTTCATAGTACCATTGGGAATTCCCAAATATACCGGGGTGCTTGAGCAGGCGCTGATGACAGAGAGTTTCCTATCGCGTTCTACAGTTGGTGGTGGCAGCAGGCTCGACATTGCCAAGACGTCTACTACAGCTAGTGGGCGTCCGCTGACAGAAACTCGACGCAGGTGGCTTTCTGATAACCGGACTCAGGGGAATGGTTGTACACCACAGTGGCGCCGGAGGGCACCGGTGCAGCCCAGAGAGATTCAGCGTTATGCTTGCAATGGGCGAGGTCACCTGGCGCGGGACTACCCGACCAGACACACTTAAAATATCGGGCATGCATCATTTGCACCACCATGACGGAGGCATCACCATGATCAGAGTAGCTCCCAAGGAGGTGGTTCTTGTAGAGGAGTGTGAGAAGCTGGAATTGGAGGATTTCCTTATGAGGTATTCCCATCACCACCAGGTGGTCCATGTCAGGCTCCAAGAGCTGACAGTTGGGACCACGGGCAGCCGCGAGCTTTGGATGTCTGTGATCCTGCAGAGCATGATGTGATAAGAGGTACGCTCTATAGCTCTTCTAGATTCTGTAGTATAATTGTTATAATCTATGCATGAAATTTTTCCCTGCCTACTCCTTGTTTGAGTTGTTACTAGGGTGGGTCGGGGCATCTGTATAACCCTGTGGTGTTAAGGTAAAAGGTGTGGGACCTTTTTCTTTAGTCGATGATGTCGACTCCTTCGTTTTGTGAGTGTGTAATAGAGTCTTGGTTGCGAGACATCGACTATGAAACCTAGCGTGACCAGATATCCTTAGGAGTTTCACCATATGGATATTTTGAAGGATGGAATCATCGGGCTTTGTCCTAGGTCCAAACGGTGATTCCAGTCGTGATGTGCGACGTGGGAGTTCGGTCGGGGATGTGAGTTACCCTCGAGGTCCTTCAGGCCGATTGAGATCGTGTGAAGGGATGGAGAGGTTCCATTCCACATTTCCCTAACCCCAAAGTCTAGAGTGGGTGCACGAAGTCTCCCATGTGACTTAATGCAGAATATGTGTGCATGCCCCTATGCATGTCATCGAGAAGGGCAGACCTTGAAAGAATATATCAAATCCTTTGGTCAGTGTGCGGTGACACGAGACTGTGTAAGAGTTCATCTGGGTACGGAAGAGCCATGTTTGGGCTTAGCACACTGAGTTATTCCCTAGTTTTACTTTTCGGGGATGAAAATCATGAAGGAGGAAATGATGTATAACCTGGTTTTTGGCTATAAAAGACATTGGAATATTCTTTATGTTATTCTAGGGCATCTCTTTTAGACAACGTGCGATTCTGATCCTCGATGTGGTCAGAATTAAATTTTTAGTGTGATCACACTGCGAATGCCGAATAAATGAGGTAACTCTTAAACAGTGATCCAGATCAGAAATCTGAGTGTATGGATGGGTCTGAAATGGGGTTTTTACCCTAGTAACAACATAAAGTATGTCGGCACGGGACGTTGGGACCTCTCGCCCGTTAGCGGAACGTTAAACAGATAATTAACTTAATTAATTTATTTGTTTAATGCCTAAACTCAAGTATCTCATAACCTATTGCTCAAATTGGAAAAATGAGCACACTGTTGAGTTCAGATCATGCCGTTTAATATAGGATGGGTGTAAGTTTCACGGGCGCGGGCCTTTTGTGGAATACGACTGCATGGGCGTTTTTGTAATTTGGCAGTCTCAGGCATTCAGTTTTATAAAATTCGAACGGAGGATCGAATTAAAATTCTGAGTCCGCCATTGTTCTCGGGAGGTGATGTTTGGCCTACGGGAGGCTTAACCTCGACTTTTTTTAAGGTTTCGAATGCCGGTTAAATTGGGAGTTTTTATTAATTAAAACTTTTTTTATTTAATTCTACTTATTTAAACCCTTCCCCCCTATTGTTTTTTCTTCCCTAGCAGGAAATCTCTCGGAAAAAGCTCTCCACCTCCATCAATCTCTTCTCTCCCACCTCCAAGCATTGAGGCAACATCGAGAGTGGATCAGCGGCGAAGTTGGGGGTTTCGGTAGGTGGTCCGGTGGGATCTTTGGTGGTTGCAGCAGGCTGGCACAGCGGCTCGGCGTGCGGGTGGCTCAGCTTGATCAGGACGACGACCGGGTGAGCTGGGGCGTCGGTGAAGGCGAGGCGACCAGGGTTGAGCGGCCGGGCGAGCGGGCCTCACCGAGCGCGATCGGGGAGCAGCGGAGGCCGCTAGGCGTAGTCGTCGTGACGATCGTCGGCAGTAGGCGCCAGCGAGCGCGACATGAGGGAGGACCGGCCTGAGGCCGGTCGTTGTAGGAGAAGACCGGGGTCTTTGGACCCCGGCTGGTAGACAAAGGACCCGCAAATGCAGGTCCTGCTGGCGGTGTCCAAAAGAAGACTGGCCAGGATGGCTGGTCTAGGTTTTAAAAAAAGGAAATAATATATATATATAAAAGTTCCAAATAATAATAATAAAATTATTATTATTATGAAAATGATTTATATATCATAAATCATTCACAGGGAATCCGATTTGGGCACTGTCTTCGACGACATGTCCCTTAATCGAGGGGAATATTTTGAGATGGTCTTGAGAAATTTTATTTCCCGAAATGAGGGGCCTTAGAGGTGCGGAACACCTTTATGTTGTTTTGCGTTTTTCCAGGGGTTTTGTTTTGGGTGGCGCGAACACATCTGATATCTGTTTTGAGCGCCGTCAGTGGTGTTGCGACCCTGGTGTTGAGACAGAGATTACCAGTGTGGTTTCGGGCATTGAAGCCGGAGTTGAGGTGTGGGCCCCATAGCCCGTCTTTCGAGCTGCACACACCTTTTTGTAACTTTTTCATCGGACGTTCGTTCGGGGCAAGCGAGTAGTCAATTTTGAGTGTCTTTTTGAGGGTATTTCAATGGTGCAATCCTCCCGCTTTAATTCAGCATACTGGTGTCGGCCCCGTGAGTGCCCTTTTTGGAGTTGGTGGTGATTTCCAGCTTTATCACCAGGTGTCCGTTTTATACAAGTGAATAGTCCATCTTGTGTACTTTTTTGAGAGGATCGCAATGGTGTGATCCATTTTTTGTGCTTGGGACTGGGATACGGGTCCCACGTACCACCGCTCATTTGCGGTGCACCAGAATGCATATTTTTTCTCCGGATATCCGTTATACTCAAGTGAGCAGTCCTTTTGATGTGTCTTTCTGAGGAGATCACAATGGTGCGATGCGCCCAACTATTTTCGGGACTGAGGCTTGGGATCACGGGATGCCGTTGGGGCGTAAGTCTGTGTTGGCGAATTTTCTGTCGGATATCCATTTGAGGCGAGTAAATATTCTATCCCGAATGATTTTCCACGAGAATTATAATGGTGTAAACTGTTCATGAGAGTGGAGCCTCTTACAAGATCTTATTAAATGTGGAAATATGAAAGGTTCTCCTATAGAGGTTTTTCTTATTGTGTCTGGAAGTGAACCCTTGGCGTGAGATCGCGTGCACTCCCGTGTGAGTGAAGTAAATGTTTGAAGAGATGAAGTGGGCCGTGACTGGGACGATGAGGTGGAATGTTTGAGATATTACGTTAACGCCCATCGTGTTGACGTTGGTTGCAGTGTGCATGATAGCCTTTTGGCTAGAAATGTGGTATACTCTGGGAGTATATGGGAACGCTTGGAGGTACATGTTGCTGTTTGTACCTGAGAACGTTTGTGCCCTTGGTTAGAGTTGACTTGGGGCCACATGTTGTGTAGGCCCCATGTGCGTTTCATGTTATGCTTTTCATTCCCTTGACCTCTAGCGACATAGAGGGTCCCTCTGTTCTCAATTGATGACCAGCAGGGTTGAGTTTCCCCCTGGTTCTATTCTCGTTTGTTTGTCTAGCAGGGTTGACTGGGTTTCCCCCTGGTCCAGGTCACGATGGTTTCGACCAATAGGGTTGAATAGTTTTCCAATGGTACTATTATCGATGGTTTGGCCGGCAGAGTTACTTCATATTCCCTGGTAAGTTATTGTGGATTCGGTGTTACCAACTCATTATACAGGCATCGATCCTCTACCCTGGAGGTTATTTCCAATAGGGCTGGCTAGGAGGTTATTTCCAGCAGGGCTGGCCAGTGAGGTACCATCCAGAAGGGATGACCAACGGGTTATCATCCGGTAGGGATGACCATTACAGCAGTGTTCACCGAGTAGTACCATCCAGTAGGGACGGCTAGAGCGGTTCCAGGTTTACCTTTAGCAGGGCAGGGAAGTGGTTCCCGATGCAGGGTTTACATCCAGCTGGGCTGGGAAGTGGTTCCCGATGACGG